>PVHX01016350.1:13178-43655 GCA_004024805.1 Geosciurus inauris
GTACTGGGAGTTGAACTCAGGGGTACTCGACCACTGAGCCACATCCCCAGCCCTATTTTGTGTTTTATGTAGAGACAGGGTCTCACTGAGTTGCTTAGTGCCTCGCCGTTGCTGAGGCTGGCTTTGAACTCGCGATTCTCCTGTCTCAGCCTCCCTAAGTGCTGGGATTACAGGCTTGAGCCACCGCGCCCGGCTTCAAGTAAATATCTTATTCTCCTTCTCTACTTTTTTTTTTCTGGTACAGGGCAGTGTGGGGGTGAGCCCAGGGGTACATCACCTGTGAACCATATCCCCAGCTCCTTTTTTTATATTTTATTTTGAGACAGGGTCTCGCTGAGTGGCTTGGCGCCTCACTAAATTGATGAAGCTGGCATTGAACTCATGATTCTCCTACCTCAGCGTCTGAGTCACTGGGATTACAGGTGTGTGCCATCTGCTGGGCTGTCTCCACTCTTCACCACTTACTCCACTTTTAATTTCAGTAGCATATTCTTTTTGTTTTTTTCATGGTTCTAAGGATTGAACCTAGCAGTGCTCTACCACTGAACTATATTCCCAGCTCTTCTTATTTTGACACAAGGTCTTGCTAAATGGCCCTGATTGGCCTCAATCTTTCAATCTTCCTGTCTGATTCCCATATAGCTGGGATTCAGGAGTGTACCCACATGGCCAACCGAACAGCATATTCTTTCTTTTTTTTTAGTTGTAGATGGACACAATATCTTTATTTTTTAAATTTATTTTATGTGGTGCTGAGGACTGAACCCAGTGCCTCATGTGTGCTACGCAAGTGCTTTACCACTGCGCTACAACTGCAGCGCCAGCAAATTCTTTTGACAAAACCTTCTACATGCCATGACTCTAACAGCTTTTTTTTTTTTTAGGTACCAGGGATTGAACTCAGGGGCACTCGACCACTGAACCACATCCTCAGCCCTATTTTATATTTGTTATTTAAAGAAGGTCTCACTGAGTTGCTTAGCACCTCGCTTTTGCTGAGGCTAGCTTTGAACTCGTAATCCTCCTGCCTCAGCCTCCAAAGCTGGTGGGATTACAGGCATGTGCCACCATGCCCAGCTTCTCTCAGAAAATTTTATGGCTTGAGCCAGTACTTTGTTTTTCTTCAAACATCAGCTCCTCCAAAAAGCCTTCCCTCGGGGCTGCAGTTGTAGCTCAGTGGTAGAGTGCTTGTCCGGCACATATAAGGCATTGGGTTCGTTCCTCAGCACCACATAAAAACAAGTAAACAAACATATGTATTATGTCCATCTACAACTAAAAAATATTTTTAAAATATTTAAAAAAATTCTTCCCTCATTTGTCCAGTTTTCTGTATGCATGCTATACTTTAAAAAAACTTATTTAAAAGTAGAATAGAAAAGGAAGGGGGAAGAAAGAAAAGAACATACTTATTTAAGATGTCTAACTGTAAGACAATTGTTATTTTGGCTAAATGCTTTCTGACTAAACTGATAGCTTATTCATTTGGAATCTCTGCATTTCATTTTCTTTGAGTGTTAATACTTGTAAGTATCATTTTATTACCTGAATTTGAATAAGAAAATAGGTTAGGATGGGGGGCAGGGTTCTTTTTTTTGGTAGAAAGGAAATAACATAGGCACTAAAATTACCCTATTATTACAAAACAAAAGCTATTAGCCTAAAATGATTCTCCTCAGTCAGACCTGAATGTACACAGAACAAAAAATACAATATGTCTCTCTACACAAAATCTTAAGGAATCTTTTTTAACAAAAGGTACAATGACAGATGAAAATAGGACAAAGGTAGAAACTAAACCAAGGGATAACATTCTTGTTTCTTCTTAATGTGAAGGTAGATAGATTAAAAAGGAAAATAAGAATGATATTCTGTGATCTGGAGTCTATCTTCTAAGGTAATTCATATGAAACTTTAGTTGTTGATAAAACATAATATTATAATAGTAAGAATATATCCTTTAGGGGCTGAGTTGTAGCTTAGTGGTAGAATGCTTGCCTAGCATGCGTGATGCACTGGGTTCAATCCTCAGCACCACATAAAAATAAATAAATAAAATAAAGCTATTGTGTCCATATATAACTAAAAAAATTTTTTAAAAAAAATATATCTTTTGCTGCATGCGGTGGCACACGCCTGTTATCCCAGCACTTTGGAAGGCTGAGACAGGAGAATCGCAAGTTCAAAGCCAGCTTCAGCAATGGCGAGGTGCTAAGCAACTCAGTGAGACCCTGTCTCTAAATAAATTACAAAATAAGGCTGGGGATGTGGCTCAGTGGTCGAGTGCCCCTGAGTTCACTCCCCAGTACCAAAAAAAAAAAAAAAAAGAATATATCTTTTAATAAATTTATGAGAACAATTGGAAAAAAAGTTTCTTTGATCATAACTAAAATAGACTTTCATCCCGTATCATTCCCTAGCCCCTTACTCTGCTTACTTTTCTTCATAGCACTCTCTTTTTACTTGACATTGTATTTTCTATTTAATTACAGTAACTGGCTTTATCTTATTACAAGGTGAACTCCACAGGGACAAGGATTTTATTGGTTTTATTTACCACTATATTGACAGCACCTATAATAGTGCCTAGCTTAGAGGTTATCTGTTTATTTATATCCACATATCTATCAATCAATGTAAAAGAAGAAATAAACAGAATCAAAATATAGAATGGTTGTCAGTAGTGACACAACCTCCCCACCCCAAGTCTTTTCAGATGGGAGAAAAACTGCAAGAACAGAAAAGGAGTTGTAAGTAGATAAAGTAGTAGTTCTTTTAGTATTCCCAAGTTTGACCTTAATTTGCTTCCCAGGTATCGTACATTTTTCCTTGCGCATTAGACATTTAAAGACAGCTTTCTAAACAACATCACAAGGATGTGTCTCTCTCCCAACTAGCTGGGTTGCCTCCCACAGTCTAACTGGTCCTCACTGACCTGGATATTGTCTTTTTCCTTTTCTCATAACTTTCCAGGGCTCTTTTCCTTGCTCCAAAAAGGAAATCACATCTGGTTTAGAAATGAAGCATCCTGTTTAGAAGAAAGGAAATAAAGTGATATAGAAATAAAATATAAATTCAAAATTACTTTGGTTCATCCTGGTTAAAAGTGTAATAAACTACAGGTTAAAATGGTAATTGGTAAAACATAAAAGGAGGAAAAATTATTTTTTTTAAAACATTCACATTAAGGTTACACAATGAATAGAGGGAGGGAAAAGGTTGTTTTAAAATCTATATTCATAGACAAGTTTCTTCTTCAGAGGAAGTTAGTGGCTGAGATCATAGATCACATGGTTCAAATTCCTGCCTCTGCCACCTCCCACCTATGTGAACCTAAGCATGTAACTTCTTTGGTTTTTTTTTGGTACTGGGGATTGAATTCAGGGTGCTCGACCACTGAGCCACATCCCCAGCCCTATTTTGTGTTTTATGTAGAGACAGGGTCTCACTGAGTTGCTTGGCACCTTGCCATTGCTGAAACTGGCTTTGAACTTGTGATTCTCCTGTCTCAGCCTCCCAAAGTGCTGGGATTACAGGCGTGTGCCACTGTGCCCGCCTTGAGCTTGTAACTTCTATGCTTCCTTTTCCTTATAATAAATTAGTGTTGATAATACCTCCTCCGTACAGAATTATTACAAATATTATGTTAATATGTACTTATACCTAAATATTGAATACTAGCACAAAATATATTTAATTAGCTATCAGTTATTATTTTGCTGAGAGGAAAACAAGAAGCTTCCTAGGAAGCCGGGCGCAGTGGCTCACGCTTGTAATCCCAGCACTTAGGGAGGCTGAGACAGGAGAATCACGAGTTCAAAGCCAGCCCCAGCAACAGTGAGGCGCTAAGCAACTCATTGAGACCCTGTCTCTACATAAAACACAAAATAGGGCTGGGGATGTGGCTCAGTGGTCGAGTACCCCTGAGTTCAATCCCCAGTACCAAAAAAAAAAAAAAAAGGAAGCTTCCTAGGAGACATTTACTGTTATTTCTTAAGATATTTAGACAATATTGATTGCAAAGTTCTTGTATTTTTAATTTTCAATCACAAAAAGAGGTAAAACTGAATGTTTACTTAGAAAAGGAATGAGTTATCTTGAACTGTAAATAAATCCTGGTGATCCAATTTACCACTATATAAATTATATATTTTCTTATGATAGAGAAAAATTAATATACAGGGTCTAGTTATTCTTCTTACAGGTATATCAATAAAATATCAATTCTGAGTTGAAAAACAAAGTGAAATGTTTCATTGACACTGATAAGTTTATAAATCACCTAGATTTGAAATATAGTCCTTTCATCAATAACTAAGGCTTGAGGGCTGGGATTGTAGCTCAGTGGTAGAGCGCTTGCCTCGCATGCGTGGGGCCCGGGGTTGATCCTCAGCACCACATACAAAGCAATAAAATAAAGACATTGTGTCCATCAACAACTAAAAAAAAATATAAAAAAAAAAAAATAACTAAGGCTTGAATGACACTTAAGGATAGGGAAGCCAAGTATGTGGCACATTCCTGTAATCTCAGTCTCTTGGGAGGCTGAGGAAGGAGGATCACAAGTTTGAGCCTAGCGTGGGCAACAGCAAGACTGTGTCTCAAAATAAAACATAAAAAGGACTGGGGATGTAGCTTAGTTGTAGAGTGTCCCTGGGTTCAGTCCACAGTACTAGAAAAACAACAAAAATGAGGGCTGGGGATATAGCTCAGTAGTAGGGCACTTGCCTAGCTCTCATTAGGCACTGGGTTTGATCCTCAGCACCACATAAAAATAAATAAATAAATAACGCTATTGTCCTCATCTACAACTAAAATAATTGTTTAAAAATTAAAAAACAAAAACAATAGGCACGATGAATGTACTTAATCAAGGTGCTCACTTCCAATGAAAGGAAGCTGAAACCTTTCCTTTAATAACAGGGAGGAAGGCTGGAGTTGTGGCTCAGTGGTAGAGCACTTGCTTAGCCATGTGTAAGGCATTGGATTCAATTCCCAGGAACACATATAAATAAATGAATAACATGAAGGTCCGTCAACAATTAAAAAACAAATTAAAAAAAAAAGAAGAAGAAATTCAGCTAGTTTCTTGAAAGATATTCCTTTTTTTATTTTGGGGACTAGGGTTTAAACCCACAGATTAAATCTGGGCCTTATGCATATTAGGCAAGTGCTTTACTTCTAAGATACAACCCAATCCTTTTTTGTTTTATTTTGAGACAGATTCTTGCTAAATTGCTGAGGCTGGCCTCAAACTTGGGATTTTCTGCCTCAGCCTCCCAAGTCACCAGCATGAACCACTATACCCAGCTTGAAAGATTATTCTTGAAATTTTCAGAGGAAAAAGCTAATGTTAACAGAAGACACAATCTAAAAGTAGATAACCTTACCTAGTGAAACCAAGTTGCTATAGTTTTCCAGCATCACATCTTTGTATAAGTCCTTCTGTTCCAAGTCCAAGTATTCCCACTCTTCCTGAGAGAAGACTATGGATATGTCACTGAACATCACTGATCCCTGAAATGACATACATATAATTGATATGAAAACAAAATTGTTTTTAAGATGGAAAAGATCTTACAGGAAACGGACCATGATGGCAAGCAAACAGGCTTGAGAGCTGGGAAGCTGTTAATACACCAAGTTAGGAAATGAGTGTACCTAAAGCAGAGTACCGGCATGGTCCTAAAGAATCCTGTTGCTACAGATACAGCTTCTGGTACACAATAACCTAAACACTGGGGCGCGGGAGCTTTCCTATTAAATGATACCTGGGCCTTGAGTCAATGAAATACTGTATACAAATAAAGCAATTGCCTGCTCTATGTATGCCTCATAAGTTCTTCTTTTTTTGGTTGTAGATGGACACAAATATCTTTTATTTTTTTATGTGGTGCTGAGGACCGAACCCAGTGCTTCATGCATGAGAGGCAAGCACTCTACCACTGAGCTACAGCCCCAGGCCGCCTCTTAAGCTCTTATAAACGTGAGTTCTTCTATCCCTTCCCCTTAAAGAACAGATTTTCTCTTTTAAAAAATGCTCCATATTCTCTGTCTTAGAAAAGGATCTGTAATCCCAGTGGCTTGGGAAGCTGAGGCAGGAGATTGTGAGTTCAAAGCCAGACTTATACAGCAACTTATCCTAGGCAACTGAATGAGACCCTGACTCAAAGTGAAAAATAAAAAGGGCTGGAGGGCTGGGCATGGTGGTATATTCCTGATATCCCAGCAGCTCGGGAGGCTGAGGCAGGAGGATCGAGAATTCAAAGCCAGCCTCAGAAAAAAGCAAGGTGTTAAACAACTCAGTGAGACCCTTTCTCTAAATAAAATACAAAACAGGGTTGGGGATGTGGCTCAGCGGTTGAGTGCCCCTGAGTTCACTCCCTGATATAATAAATAAATAAATAAACAAACAAACAAATAAATAAATAAATAGGGCTAGAGTTGTAGCTCAGTGATTAAACACCCCGTGATCAATCTCTGGTACAAAAAAGAAAAAGACTCTGAATCTAGTTGAAGAATTTCTTCTAATTTTATATTTGAAGCAGAATATATGACAATTATTAATCATTTTTCCTTGTTATGACTTTTTTTTTTTTTGATATCAGGGATTGAACCCAGGGGCATTTAACCATTGAGTCACACCCCAGAGCTAAGTTACTTAGGGCCTTGCTAAATTGCTGAGGCTGGCTTTGGCTTTGAACTTGTGATCCTCCTGCCTCAACTTCCTGAGCCACTGGAATTACAGGCATGTGCCACCATGCCTGGCATGACAGATTCTTTCTTTCTTCTTTTTGATACTGGGGATTAAATGCAAGGGCACTTTACAACTGAGTCACATTCCCAGCCCTTTTTTAAGACAGGGTCTTACTAAGTTGCGAAGGGCCTTGCTAAGTTGCTGAGGCTGGGCTTAAAGTTGCGATCCTCCTGTCTCAGCCTCCCAATCTGCTAGCATTACAGACATGTGCCACTGTGCCAATGATAGATTCTTTAATGAATAAAATTTCTGAATTGATTGTACTACTAAGTAGTCTATGTAATAGATAGACAATTGCTCTTTTATACTTAGATACAGGACAAAATCTTCAGGTCTTCTTCGAGTCTAAAAGTCTATGTGACTACTTATATTTCTGGGTAATCCTCTATGCTTCTATTACTTTCTTTTTTTTTTCAAATATTTATTTTTTGTTGTAGGTGGACAAAATATCTTTATTGTTTTTATTTTTAAAAATTTTTTAGATGTTGATGGACCTTTATTTTATTCATTTATTTATATGCAGTGCTGAGAATTGAACCCAATGCCTCGCACATGCTAGGCAAGTGCTCTACCACTGAGCCACAACCTCAGCCCTATTTATTTTATTTTTATGTGGTGCTGAGGATGGAACCCAGTGCCCCACACATGCTAGGCAAGCACTCTATCACTGAGCCACAACCCCAGCCCCTGCTTCTATTACTTTCCATCCCTCACCAGATACATTCCTTATTCATGAGTTAGAAGATACAGATGTAGCAAGATCCAGAATCATAAAGGTATCATTCTAAACCAACACATCCTGTACAACTATAAATAGGACTTGTTTTGGTGTGCAACTCTTTTTTTTTTTGTACCAGAGGCACTCAACCACTGAGCAACATTCCCAGCCCTATTTTGTATTTTATTTAGAGACAGAGTCTCACTGAGTTGCTTAGTGCCCGGCTGCTGCTGAGATTGGCTTTGAACTCTCGATCCTCCTGCCTCAGCCTCCCAGGCTGCTGGGATTATAGGCATGCGCCATCATACTTGGCCATTGGTGTGCAACTCTTACGGACTCCCAGAGATGATCCCAGATTTCTCTGTATGTAAGACCAAGTCACATCCCTATCCAGTCCTAAAAGCCTCACAAAGCATGAAATCTCCCTGTAGGGCTGGGATTGTAGTGGTAGTGTGCTTGCATCGCATGTGTGAGGCACTGGGTTCGATCCTCAGCACCACATAAAAATAAATAAATAAAATAAAGATATTGTGTCCATCTACAACTAAAAATATTTTTTAAAAAATCTCCCCATATACTGAGGATGAGTCCAACCAACAGCAAATCTTATATACTCGGAAAACTCAAGAGTAGAAAAGTTCAGAGTTTTCCTACAAATGGTTAAATGGACCTATCTTCTCTCATCAACTCAGAAGAGGTGATCAAATAGGTCAAAACTTCCTGTAAGCAAGTTCATTTCTGTGTCATCACAGCTTTTAGCAGAAGACCGACACATATAGGAGATACTAAATGATTTGTTTGATGAATACACAATGATTGGGAAAAGAGGTTTCATAGGATAGGCACTGTGATATTCAGCTTCATCCCTCACTGAACTTAGAAGAACTAGGAGAAAGTTCCTAGATGCAGCTTTGATAGGCAGAAAGTTTCAGGAAAGAAATGTTCACAGGATCTTAACATGGTAGTATTTCCAGAAAGAGAAATAAGCAGTAACTTACCCGGGCCATGGTTTAGTAATTCAAGAACTGGCAGTCTTCCTTGAGGTTTGTTTGCCAAGGGAAGTAGAGTCCACAGAGGCCAGAAATAGGGGGAGGAAAACAAGGCCATGAGGTGAGATACACACTAGAACTCCCCAAATGATTTGAATTAATGTGACCTTTTTCCTCTTCTAATCTCTCCATCACACAGATACACACTCACAAGGAGAACTGAGAAAGTCTAGATAAATCTAATCCCTCTTAAATTTCAGGGGTGATAAGGAGCCACATGATCTAAACCAGAGTCTCCTTCAAAGTCTGACAAGCCTCCCCTGGATTCACCAAATAAAAAAAGAAAAATTCAGTCACAGCAACAACAACAACTACAATAAAAAAGCTGACAGAATTTGGTAAATAAGAAGATGAAAAGCTGGGCGCGGTGGCACAAGCCTATAATCCCAGCACTTAGGGAAGCTGAGACAGTAGAATCCCAAGTTCAAAGCCAGCCTCAGCAACAGCGAGGTGCTAAACAACTCAGTGAGACCCTGTCTCTACATGAAACACAAAATAGGGCTGGGATGTGGCTCAGTGGTCGAGTGCCCCTGAGTTCAATCTCCAGTACAAAAACAAAAAAAGAAAAAAGAAAAAAAAATCAGCATTTCACTATAACCTCTCCTAACTTCTACATGTTGAGGCTGAACAGTAGTATTTACAAATTCTTTTTTTTTCCAATTTTTTTTTTAGTTATCAATGGACCTTTATTTTATTTATAATGTGGTGCTGAGAATCGAACCCAATGCCTCACACGTTCTAGGCAAGCGCTCTGCCACTGACCACAACTCCAGCCCCTACAAATTCTTTTAGCATCCAGATTTGGAGGAAAAATGATGACTGGAGAAGAAAAGTTTGGAATAACCTAAAAGTGAGGTCAGGACAGATCATAATAAAGGGGAAACATCTTAACTTTCTTAGCTTTTAACAGGTCTTTGTGAGAATCAAGATGCTCACCAGGCTGAGATGGTTTAATTAGTTGGCAATGCAAAGACATAGGTCCTATTTCTTCTTCATTCAAAAGATTTGGGCTCATGTCTTGAAGTCCTAAACACTTAATTATCTTTATTATCCTTATTTTTTGACATTTCATTTTATATTATTTTAATTTTTTTTTTGTACCAGGAATTGAACTCAGGGGCTCTTGACCACTGAGTCACATCCCCAGCCCTGTTTTGTTATTTTATTCAGAGACCAAGTCTCACTGAGTTGCTTAGCACCTCACTTTTTGCTGAGGCTAACTTTGAACTTGCAATCCTCCTGCCTCAGACTCCCTAGCCATCGGGATTACAGGCATATGCCACCGCACCCAGAAAATTATTTTAATTTATTGACTTATACACAAAACCTGAAAGTCGTACATATCAATGGGGTACCATGTTATGTTTTGATACATGAATACTTTACATAATGGTTAAAACATCTTAGGCATACTTATTTTTTAAACATACATCATTTCCTCGAAAACTTTTTAAATCCTTTTTTCTAGCTTTTTGAAATCTATAGCATATTATTGTTATCTATAGTCACACCAGAACTTCTGCTCCTCTCTAATTGTAACTCAGAGCCCATTAGTCAACATTTTCCTGTCCGTTCCCACTCCCAATCTCCTGGTGACCACCACTGTATTCTCAATTTCTATGAGATCGGTTTTTAAAAATTCCACATGTGTAAGATCATGTACTACTTGTCTTTCTGTGCATGGATTATTTCAATCAACATATGATCTCCAGTTCCATCCATGTTGTTGTCAGTGAGAGGATTTAAATTTTTATGGTTCAATAGTATTTCATTGTGCATATGTAGCACATTTTATTTACCCATTCATCAGGTGATGGACATTTCGATTGACTTTATATCTTGACTATGGTAAATAGGCTGCAATGAACATGGAAGCACAGGTGTCTCTACGACATACTAATTTCATTTCCTTTGGATACATACCCTCTGGTGGGATTACTGGATCATATGATAGTTCTATTTTTAATTAGTCAAGGAACCTCTAAATTGTTTTCCATATGTCTGTACTCATTTACATTCCTATCAACAATGTGCAAGGATTTCCTTTTCTCCATATCCTCACCAACACTTGTTATTTTTAGTCATTTTGAGAGTAGCCATGCTTACTGGGGTGAGGTGATATTTCATTGTGACTTTGCATTTCCTTGATGATTAGTGCATCATCCTTATTTTGAGTTTTGCAGTCTCTAGTATTACAAACTCAAGAAAAAAGTTTCCTTTTATGTATGTATATGTGTCTTGAGAATTAGCAGTGATACTTAGAACTACAGTGTATATTGTCTTTACTCGGCATCTATGAGGAATTGGTTCCTGGACCTCCTTAGATACCAAAATCCATGGATGCTCAAGTCCTTTAAACATAGTGGTGTTGTATTTGTATGTGACCTATGGACATCCTCCCATGCACTTTAATCTCAGATTACTCATAATGCCAATACAAGATAAATGTTATGCAAGTAATTGTTATACTATATTGGTTAGGGAAATAACAAGTTTTGCTGTGGTAATGGCCACCAGGATGTTCATGTTCAGGACAGATTCAATGTTTTGAATGTTTTTAATCCCAGGATGGTTGATTCCTAATTTGCAGATATCAAGAGCTTACAGTATATATATTTCCTCCAAGAGTTACCTGCTAGAAGCCATAGAAGTGATGTGTCTCTCTATATGAGTGGTAGAGAGCCCCCAGTGTGACCTTGCTTGGAATCTTCAAATGTCTCCTAAACTCTAGAAAATTCTGGAATTGTGCTCTGAAGATCATCTAGTCCTGTGAAGGTCTCTGTGCAAGCAAAGTGATGGGACCTATGACGAGAGCATTAAATAATGAGAAGGGGACAGCCTAAGAATGGTTTCTCTCAAAGGAAAAAATAAAAGAATGACAAGCCTTTTAGGTAGGCATTCAAGACTTATAATGTGGAGACAGCATGAGAGGATCTTACATGAAGGTTTAGCTTGATTTGTTTTTTCTTTTGTCTATTTTGTGTTGAAAATGAACATTCACAAAGTTTTTATGTTAATGATGGTGGGGATACTACAGAGAAACAGAGCAAGAGTAAGAGAGCGAGAGAGCAAGAGAGAGAGACAGAGAGTGTTAGTTTGATTGAGTCATAAGAACTAAACCTGGTGGTGGCCATTACCACTGCAAAACTGAGGCACTGGCAGCCCGGCCTGCCTGCAGCCAGGACAATAGCTTCCAAAATCCTCTGGGCTCATTGCTTCTTTCAATGAGAATCATCCACCTTGTTTTCCTTTACCATTCTTTCCCATGACCTAGACTAAAGAGGTGTGGATAGCTATTGGTAGCTAGACAATAATACATATCTACTTATCAAGAACTTCCACCAGGGCTGGGGTTGTAGCTCAGTGACAGAGCACTTACCTAGCACTGGGTTCGATTCTCAGAACCATAAGTAAATAAAATAAAGGTCCATTGACAATTAAAAAAAATATTAAAAAAAGAACTTCCCACCATTTAGGGAGGCTGAGACAAGAGAATCGCGAGTTCAAAGCCAGCCTCAGCAACGGCAAGGCGCTAAGCAACTCAGTGACACCCTGTCTCTACATAAAACACAAAATATGGGTGGGGATATGGCTCAGTGGCCGAGTGTCCCTGAGTTCAATCTCCAGTACCAAAAAAAAAAAAAAAAAAAGAACTTCTACCAAGGATGATGACAATACCTGTAATCCTAATCCTACCTACTTGGGAGGCCCGAGGCAAGAGGATCAGAACTATAAGGCCAGTTTGGGGTAATTTAGTGAGACCCTGCCTCAAAATAAACAATAAAAAGGGCTGGGGATGCAGCTCAGTGGTAAAGTGCCACAGGGTTTCTCCTTGGTTAAAACAAAACTAAACTTCTTATTGATGGGTGTTTTATTAACTGAAGCTTCAGGACTGCTATTTAGAATGATATTTTACCCATGCAATGGATCAGAAAATTCACACTAACAGAAATGAAACCACTGGAAGAAATTCAATTTAGAAATAGCAAAGCTGCATTTGAAATCTTATTTTTCTAACCACAAAAGCCAGCTTTCATTCAATTCTAACTCTACCTCTGAAACACAGAATTTTTTTCCAGTGTGAGAAGGCTGGCATGCATGATTCACTAAAAAAAAAAAAAAACAAAAAAAACAAAAACAGGACAAAAAACCACATCAAATCACCAAAAGGAAGTAAACCTCACTTTAGTATTAGTGCCCATATTAGCAAGTACGTGAGAAAATGAACATTCTATCCAGTATGCTGTAAACTTAACTTGTAAGTATATACAAGCAGTGCTTAAACCATGCAAACCCTGACCCAGAAAGTCTATTTTGGGGATTAAAGAAAATAATTATACACATAGTCAAAGGTGTATGTAAAAGTACACTGACAGACATTGTTTCTAATGGAAAAAAGTGGGAAAGAACCCAAATGTCCTTCAGTAGGAAATAAATTAAATAAATCATAAAGTAGGAGCTGGGGTTGTGGTTCAGTGGTAAAGCGCTCACCTTGCATGTGTGAAGCACTGGGTTAGGTTCTCAGCACCACATAAAAACAAACAAATAAAATAAAGGTATTGTGTCCATCTACAACTAAAGAAAATTTTTAAAAAATCATAAAGCATCTATAGAATTAAAAAGACTATTGGGCTGGGGATATAGCTTAGCAGTACTGCACTTGTCTAGGATGTGTGAGGCCCTGAGTTTGATACCCAGCACTACAAAAAAGCAAAAACAAAACTATTTAATTTTTATATGATGATGTATATCTTTAAAGATGAATATATGCTCACTACATTTTACTGAGTGAAGAATTCAGATAACAAAAGAGTTGTAAGTACTGTATTTGTTTTGGCAGGACAAAAACATCTGTGTGTATGTGATATAAATATACGTACATACATGTATGTATACATATTTGTGTAAATGCACAGTAATCACTAAGTGCTAAGTTTTAGATAATATATAAGGGCATACAAAATATTCAAGGTAGCCTTCTAAAAGAAGATAAAATGTATAATATGATTAAATGTGTAAATTATACATCTAAATCATCATGAAAAGGCACTCATAGGTACCAAGAGATAGGAAAAAAATCTGGAAACTGGTTATTTGCACACTATAATCTTCATTTGCTTCTTTTTGCTTTATATGTATTTGAACTATTTATTCTTTAAGAATTTGTAAAAAGGAGATTTTCTTAAAGCAGTCATCACTTGAACTTGGGGGAAAAATATCTCAGTATCTCAGCAGCCATGTTTTTATTGTTTTTTGTTTACTTTAGTTCCCAATATCTGCACCTACACTATGATTTCTAAGCTTGTTTACATATATTGGAGTTTTGCCTATTACAGAATGACTAAATAACCATAACTAATGCCTTGTTTTGATGCTGCTGCTTCTCAGAATTTCTTTTTTCCTTTTTGAGTTGTTGACCTTCATTTATTTATATGTGGTGCTGAGAATCAAACCCAGTGCCTCACATGTGTTAGGCCAAGTGCCCTACCACTGAGCTGCAACTCTAGCCCAAGGATTTCTTGACTAATGAATTTTTCTTGCTTCTGAGCCATTTTAGTCATGATACGCTCCAAAGAGCTGCTAAATTGTCTCATCCTATTAGTCTCACTTTGCATCAACAGCATGAGCATAAAAACCCAGAGCTGGGTGCAGTGGCACATACCTGTAATCACAGCAACTTGGGAGGCTGAGGCAGGAGGATTTTAAGTTTGAAGCCAGCCTCAGCGGCAAGACCCTATTTCAAAGTAAAAAATAAAAAGAGCTGGGGATGTGGCTCAGTAGTTTAAAAAAAGGAAGAAAGAAAAAAGAAATTTGGGGCTGAGATTGTGGCACAGTGGTAGCGTGCTGGCCTAGCACGCGTGAGGCACTGGGTTCAATTCTCAGCACCACATAAAAATAAAATAAAGATATTCTCTCCACCTACAACTAAAAAAAAATAAATATTAAAAAAAAAAAAAGAAAAAAGAAATTTATCCTTATGAAATGTATGGTAAACAAAGATGTATATGAAAGGAAGTTCATCAAAGAATAATTTGTGACAACCAAAAATATCTAAGGACAGGCAACAAGTTGAATAAATTATGTTTTATGATATAATAGTACATTGTGCAGTAATTTATGATGATGGCTCTGATCCACATTAACTAATGAAGAAAGATATTCCTGACAAATTACTAGGTATGGTAGGCAGACTAAAAAAAATAAGCAAAAAATAAAAATAAAAAAGAATATGCACAATGTCAGGAAGACTCTCATATATTAAAAATATAGGTTTAGCTGGGCACGGTGGCTCAAGCCTGTAATCCCAGCACTTAGGGAGGCTGAGACAGGAGAATCACGAGTTCAAAGCCAGCCCCAGCAACGGCGAGGCACTAAGCAACTCAGTGAGACCCTGTCTCTACATAAAACACAAAATAGGGCTGGGGATGTGGCTCAGTGGTCGAGTACCCCTGAGTTCAATCCCCAGTACCAAAAAAAAAAAAAAAAAAAAAAAAAATATATATATATATATATATATATATATATATGGGTTTTGGGGCTGGGGTTGTGGCTCAGTGGTACTAAATCCAGGGGCACTGGGTTCAATTCTCAGTACCGCATAGAAATAAATAAAATAAAGGTCCATCAACAACTAACAAATATATATGTATTTTAAAAAGGATTTTTGTTCTAGCTAGTGTTTATTAACTACATATGAAGTATTACCCACTATTCTAAGAGCTTCATACACAATTATAAAAATAAACCTCATAGAGCTGGTGTGTAGCTCAGTGGTAGAGCACTTGCCTAGCACGTGTGAGGCACTGGTTTCAATCCTGAGCACCACATTTAAAAAAATAAATAAAATAAAAGGTATTGTGTTCATCTACAACTAAAAATATTTTTTTCAAAAATAAAATAAAACTCACAGAAGTAATGGAAAGCATTCCAAATGAATACCTGCATACAGGCACTAGGGAGCCAGCCTAGGTAGCAGTTGAATGAAGAAGACTTTTAAAGAGAAGAGATCCCAATACCTCAAAAATAAATAAGAGAGAAAAGGGAGCAAATGTTCCTATCTCCTAAAAATTAAAAATGCATTTCACAGAAAAAGGGGGAAATATTCGCCTTGACCTTGGCTTTTAAATAGGAAACGACAATTCTTTCCTCCTCCTCTGAGACCTGTATGAGTGCAGCAGAACTGGGAAAGAAAGAAATCTTAAAATTCAGGCCTTTCTTAGAGCCCAGCCTGTTTAAATGAGGGCACAGCGCCATGACCACATCTGCCTCTACCAGTCACCGCCTACACCTACCTATTCACGTATTCACACATATTCGGAAGAGCGACAGGCTACTGTTGACCCTTCCCACTATCCAGGAAAGGCAGGGGTCACGGATACCCGGGGCTGGACGGGAGTTCATAATAGCTTCCTGGAGGAATCTCTGGTTCTGAAACCTGCAGTTGGACCCCCAACCCCCCAGAACTGAGTGTGGGAGTATGTCCGCGCGCACGGGGACGTGGTATGGTGGGAGTCCTCCCGGGAGCCAGCCTCGGGGGACTCGTTCGCTTTCAACATTCTTATCCCAAGATCAGGTCAGAGCCTTTTCGTTGGGAGTCTTTTCCCTGGAGCTCAGAGTATGACTGGGGGGGGGGTCACTACTCTGCGTTGGGTGTGGCTACACGACAGATGTCACTGGGGCCACAGTCACACTCTCCACGGCCACAACAACTTCGTTCACACAAGAGGCTTTGCATCCAATTCGGTCAAACGCCCCCACGTACCGGTCCCGAGCACACAACCGCTTACAGTCCGGTTCCAGGTCTTGTCACGCCCACCGACACAGTTACACCACCGCCCTTCTCACCAGCGGCCCGAGGCAGCGCGCTACAGGGCCTCCCTTTCCCTCTCCTTACCCCCCGCGCCGCAGCGCCTTTGTTACGTAATGGCTAGGACCGACACTCTGGGCCAGGACTGCTCACTTGTGGCGCCGAGCACGTCTCAAGGTGATGCCCAGCCGAAGCGAAGACGCTCGGCCGAGGACTGTCCACAGCCCAAGGGGCCTAACGGGCCGCTCGCTGGGGTTGCTGGGAGGGCCAGCGCGCGCTGAGTGCGCAGGCGCGCCTGGACCCAGGGGGCGGGGCACAGGCTCCTCGGCTCGCCCCGTCTGCCTGGGAGCTGGTTCTGCTGGAGCTAGGGTAGGCTGCAGAGTCCTTTGTCTCAAACCGAGTCCTGGCGGGGCGTGGAGAGGGGCGGGAACCGAGTGCTGCCGTGTTAATGAAGGAGTGAAGTTTGAGAACGTGACACTCGGTGGGGCCCACTGAAGAGCTCTGTGTCCATGGACAGCGCTGTCTGCCCTTAGATGGTTCTGATGATTCGTTTTGTGTGGTTTGTGAGAAAGTGTTTCTGGGATGACCGGAATGACATATGTAAGGGAGGTTTTCTGAATTGTGTGTCGGGCTCTGTGAGATAATAGGATTGAATGAGTGCATGAGATTGTGTTTCTGTGGAAGTGTCATCGCTGCTGTGCACATCGCTGGTTGTGCACTTCTAGTGTGTTCTTATGTGGAATTTTTTATTTTATTTTTTATTTATTTTTATTTTTGTGTGTGGTACAGGGGACTGAACCCAGGGGCACTCTGCCACTGAGCTACACCCCAGCTCATTTTAAAAAAATTTTTTGAGACAGTGTCTTACTAAGTTGCAGAGGCTGGCGTGGCACTTGGTCTTGCCTTATGAGGCCTCCCAAGTCTCTGGGATTGCAGGTGTGCGCCCTCACCCCTGGCCTATCTGGATTTTTTTTTTTTTTTTAATATTTTTTAGTTGTTGATGGACACAATGTCTTTATTTTATTGCTTTGTATGTGGTGCTGAGGATCGAACCCAGGGACTCACGCCTGCAAGGCAAGCGCTCTACCGCTGAGCTACAATCCCAGCCCCTATCTGGATATTTTGATGTGACCAAGATATACACATTCTCCTCAACTCTGATATGGAGAGAGAAATGTTGCATCAGCAAGAATCATCAACTTTACTGAAGGATTCGATTTGAAAATGTTTTTAAATTATGTATTTATTTTACAGTTAATTCAGGTATAATATAGAGACGAATGCAAATGAGCATAACTTTTAACATAAGATTTTAGCCTGGTGGTGATATTTGCCTATAATCCCAGCGACTCAGGAGGCTAAAGCAGGTGGATCACAAGCTCAAAGCCAGCCTAAGCAATTTAGCAAGATCCTATCTCAAATTAAAACATAAAAAGGTGAGAAGGTGGTTCAGTGGTTAAGCACTGGATTCAATCCTCAGTAAGGAAAATAAAAATAAAAAGACCCCTTCCCCATAAAAAAGGCACAAAGACATAAAGCATGAGTTCATACTGGCATGAGTAATTCAAATTTAACATCACAAGGATTTTTCTTGCCTTTTATATTCAGCCTTCTTTAACAGAAATCTTGGTTCCTAGTCACACTTACATATATATTTCTTGGCTTTAACCTACTATGGCCATAAAATAGTTTAAAAATGCAACACCAATATTATTACTGACAATAAAGCTATTAAGCAAACTTTTAGATTGTAGTTCTTTTAGAATGGAGGTTGACAAACTACAGCCTGCAGTCCAAAAGTGATCTGTCACTTGTCATTGAGTAACTAATAGCTGAGAAAGCTTTGTATATATTTAAATAGTTGAAAGAAAAATCAAAGGGCAAATTATATCTCATGAGGTGTGAAAATCATGCATTTCAAGTTTCAGGGTCCATAAAGTTTTATTCAAATATAGCCAATATGTATGTGTATTAACGGTTCATGACTGTATTTGAACTACAAGAGCAGAATCGAAGGGTTACACAGACCAAATTATAAGCCTAAAATATAGTTTATTTTCATTATTCACAGTAGTTATGGTCTGTAAATTTGCTGCAAACACTGAATTGATGAATACTAAACCATTGCTCTGAGAGGAAGTATAGGTTATATTCTAACAAGGATCTGGCCACAAGCTTGTTTTGTGTTTCTATTATTTATTTATTTTTAGTACTGGGGATTGAACCTAGGGGCACTTACAACTGTGCTACACACCTTGTCCTATTTATTTATTTATTTATTTATTTATTTATTTATTTATTTATTTATGTGTTTTATTTAGAGACAGGGTCTCACTGAGTTTCTTAGCGCCTCACCATTGCTGAGGCTGGCTTTGAACTTGCAATCCTCCTGCCTGAGCCTCCAGAGTCACTGGGATTATAGGTGTGAGCTACCGCACCAAAAAGGAAAAAAGATTCTCAATGAAAAATGAAAGAGGGGCTGGGATTGTGGCTCAGTGGTAGAGCTCTTGCCTTGCATGCGCAAGGCACTGGGTTCGATCTTCAGCACCACATAAAAATAAATAAAGATATTGTGTCCATCTACAACTAAAAAAATTTAAAAAAAAAAAAAAAAGAAAGAAAGAAAAATGAAAGAATAAGCCAGGCACGGTGGCACAAGCCTGTAATCCCAGGACTTAGGGAGGCTAAGACAGGAGAATCGCGAGTTCAAAGCCAGCCTCAGCAATGGCAAGGTGCTAAGCAACTCAGTGAGACCCTGTCTCTACATAAAGCACAAAATAGGGCTGGGGGTGTGGCTCAGTGGTCGAAACGGGTGACAGAGATGGATGGTCACTGCCTATACTTGACTACCCTTTCCATTTCTTCTTTGGCTATTTTCTGAGAAAAAGAGAGAGACAGCATGAGCAAGGGCTGGGGATTATTAAACCCTTCCTCTTCTTACATTGCTCACTGAGCTGCCAGCTAGAGTAACCTAAAACTGAAGCTGATTGAAATAGCTTTCAACTTCCCTTCTCACCAGTATAAGGTAGAGCAGAATGGAAAGTACTATGGATTGGTGTTTTGTTTTTTGTTTTTTGGTACCAGGGATGGAACTCAGGGGCGCTCGACCACTGAGCCACATCCCCAGCCCTATTTTGTGTTTTATTTAGAGACAGGGTCTCACTGGGTTGCTTAGTGCCTTGCCATTGCTGAGGCTGGCTTTGAACTTGGGATTCTCCTGTCTCAGCCTCCCTAAATGCTGGGATTACTAAATGCTAGGATTATAGACATGAGCCACTGTGCCAGGCTAGATTGGAGTTTTGTCCAGACAGACCAGATCAATGCTCTTCCAAGGGTGAAGCTGCTACAGAGTTTCTAAGTAGAGAGTTCCAGCAGATGTGGCTTAGCTCTAGTCAGGACTTTGTTGTGTGGTATCCGCTGTGGAGAGTTTAGATCAACATACCTCTGGGCAAGGCAGATGCTGATCTCTGCTCTGAATCTGAATCTCAGGAGACTCCTAAAAATTCTATTTGTGGGGCAGGGGAGCTAACCCTCCAGAGGTCTTCCACACTCTGCTTCCCATGAATATGGCCTTCCCAGACTTAGTCACCAAGTAAAATCACGCCCACCTGCTCAGCTTCCTGAAAGGAAAGTGAGTTGTGCTATACTCCGTATCTCTGATTTGAATCTCCCTGGGTACAATCTTCTCTTTGTCTGTTTCCTTCACATTTTGCCAAGACAGTATGGCAACATTTGCTAAGATCTCCAAGGTTTTTGCAGAAGCAAGTTGAAATTTAGCCTCCTCACGATGGCTCCCAGACTTAGCTCCCTGCTTGCCAGGTGAGAAACGCAAAGCAATTTTCAAACACCAGCTCAGTTTACTGTGCAGCCTCTGGATTAGCTAGGTTCAGGTTGCTTTTCTGTTCTACAAGTTTTTGTCCATTGTGTTTCTCTGTTTGTGTCACCCCTCCCTTCTGCAGTGAACCAATGCTGCTGTCACCGCCACAACCAACTTGGCTCCAATGTGTTCTTTCTTGTCCTTTGTTCAATGCACCCAAGTTTCTTTGATTCTTTAAGAGATTCCGACTGTCTAATATTGAATTTCAGTGAATTCTCTCTTTCACACACCTTGCTGACAATCAGTACTGCCACTGCTTGAATCTCTGGCCATGGAGCAACTGGAAATGCAGCCTTCCTCAATCTGCGATCTTGAATCTCTCCATAAAGCTAATTTAACACAAAAGTTTTTTTTTCTATAAAACGCAGACATTTTAGTCTCTTTGTGCTTTGGAGCACAAAAGAGTACTTCAGTATTTTGTCAAAATCACTAACAAAAATATGAAAAAATGGTACTAAATAGACTGTGAAAATGACACCTATGGGGCTGGGATTGTGGCTCAGTGGGAGAGTGCTCATCTCACGTGTGAGTCCCTGGGTTCAATCCTCAGCACCACATAAAAATAAATAAAGTAAAGGTATTGTGTCCATCTACAAATAAAAAGTTATTTTTAAAAAATGATACCTATTTACCTTATGAGATCTGAAACAAGAAAGATTGTGGTTGCCTTGTTCAACTTCAGCTGAAAACATGAGTATAAGGGACTCACATTTTTCACAACTCTTCAAATGTTCATAAATGACCTCAAAAGTGCTGCAAATATTGACTTGGGGTAGGGAAATTACAAGTACCGAATCTATATATGAAGATTAATTATATTAATTAGCTGGTCCTTTTCAGAAAAAGTTTGCCAGCCCCTATATTTATAGTATATACTGACATTTATAGTATATCACTGACAGTGTTTAAAAACTATTTCAAAAAATATTTTCCCTGTGTCATCAATAATATTTTTAAGGGACTGTAACCATCTAAATAAATTAAAAGAGAAAAGCATAAAGGACAGCTCTCTTTATAGAATGTGAGATAAAAATATTTTATTTGACATGATTCATGAATTCTGCATCAAATACATTTCAATATTTAGTTTTGATGGGGATTTTATATGGTATGGTGTATTTCTTTAAGTTCCAAGTCATTTCTATCTCACTTGCCTTATGTAAAACAGCAACATCATTAGAATCAACACACTTCATGCACAAAGGTTAGTCATTAGTAGGGTAATATGGCCATGGCTCTCCAGCCACCAAACCATGCGCCCTCACCCTGGTCCCTGAGGAGAAGCAGTGTGGGAGGGGGGGAAGCACAGAACAGCAGCCCAGGCAAGCTGAAGCACAGGCAGCAAGTACCAGCTGCCGAGTGGAGTCTGCCATGGATGCATGGGCCTGAGGGCCAGAGGGCCAGGCAGAGGGGAGCCAGGGCAAGCTGACCAGTCACCAGCCTGAACACGGTTTAGATGCCCACTGCAGAAGTCCATTCCACACGGGTACTGCAGCTCCAGTACCAATTCAATGCAGTCTCAATTCAATGACTTTAACCTCCTGCTTCCCAAAGCCGGGTAAAGAATGGAAGTAAGGTAGCCGGGCGCGGTGGCTCAAGCCTGTCATCCCAGCACTTAGGGAGGCTGAGACAGGAGAATCACGAGTTCAAAGCCAGCCTCAGCAATGGCAAGGCGCTAAGCAACTCAGTGAGACCCTGTCTCTACATAAAACACAAAATAGGGCTGGGGATGTGGCTCAGTGGTCGAGTGCCCCTGAGTTTAATCTCCAGTACCAAAAAAAAAAAAAAATGGAAGTAAGGTAAATTTGACTGGGACTCAGGACTGAACAACAGCTTTAGTCTTTTTCCAAACTCTAATTAGCATAAGTGTGGACCAATTGCTGTGACGCAAGTGCTATAAAAACCCCTAGACTAGCACACTCAGATGGAGAAAATCTGCTCTTGGGTCCCTTCATGCACCGTGAGAGTTCTGTTTCTATTTCTATTCTTTTTTTCTTTCTTTCTTTCTTTTTTGGCACCAGTGATTGAACTCAGGGGTACTCGACCACTGAGCCACATCCCCAGCCCTATTTTGTGTTTTATGTAGAGACAGGGTCTCACTGAGTTATTTAGCTCCTCACCATTGCTGAGGCTGACTTGAACTGGCGATTCTCCTGTCTCAGCCTCCCTAAGTGCTGGGATTACAGGCTTGAGCCACCACGTCCTCTCTTCTCAAACAAATCCTATTCTTATAGTCACTCATTGTGGTCTATGGATTTCTTTCTTTGAATACATAAGACAAGAATCTGGAATGAAGAAGAAATTGATGGTGAGCTGCCAGGGTCTGCTGCAACATTGGAAGGTGTAAGGAGCATATGCCATGGGCATGCCTGGACATGCCGGGGACTCACTGGGTTGCTGGCCATAAGGAACAGCAGCCACTGACTTGCTTATTTATGCCTGCTTGCAATGATGGGAGCCAAAAAGGGAGTCCAGCCCATGCATTCGAGGGCTGCAAAGGGGCCCAGCCCATGTAATCGACAAAGGAGCAACGAGGGGCACCTACCTAACAGCAGGCCTACTGGTTACGATTGATGGGGGGGCTCAACCCATGCACATGCGCAAAAGGAGGGCCCATGGGCAATTACACTATCTCACTGGACATAACCAATGGACATTGGCTTTTACTGGGTGTAACCAATCACCATCCCACACGACCAACTTGGTCCACACCACCAACTTGGAACTGCTTTTAAACTGCTTGCCCTGCTACAGTTTTGGGGCTGTTCCAAGGACATCAGTGAGACCAGCCACCTTGCTGTCCATCCCTGGATCAGCTCCACCATTCCCTGACGTCCAGCCATCGGCTGAAGAGAACCACCAGACAAGGACAACGTCTGCTCTTTGGCTAAGAGAAGTCACCTGGCATCGGAGGTACGTTGGGGCTCGTGGTTGCCCTAGGATTATGTGAATTAGTTGTAATGTTTAGTTGCCCTAGGATTGTGTGAATTGCAAGCAGTACTTAACTGCCCTAGAATAGTGTAACTTACCTATAGTGCTTGATTAGTGTGTATCAAATGCTAGTTGGGGTGCTCCAACACGCCCAATACTTTTTGCATTAATTAATTATATTGGGTGATTGTTGTGATTGAACATACACTTGCATTTAAAACAATCTGCCTCCGAGTAATTATTAATTACGCATGCCACTCGTGACAGAGGGCATAGCCCACCGTTAAGAGCTGCAACACTTCTCGGGGGAAAAGGCCTACAACCTTGCACAGACCCCACCTGCCAGCAGAAGCAGATGAATTCCAGTCTCACTTGTCAGCAGAAGCACAGAATCAAATTTCATCTCAAAACTTTGCTTTCAATATGATAACAAAATGTATCAGGCAATACTGAATTTTCTTTGAAGTCAGTCTCAAACTGATTTTTCACAATGCTTGATGTCTGCCTTGCCTGCTGATGAGTAATTCTCCTGTTTCTTTACAGAGCCTTGCTACTCAGTATACATACAGTGATAGAAACAAGGTACCCAGCAATTAGCTTTTCTTAAGCTGGGCCACAGGAAGGAAAATGAATTCTAATTATGGAAACAGTGGTAGAAGCTTGTGTGCATTCTCAACTGTATTGAGGTTTAGAACTATATAGTTGCTGGGTCTCTATGCAGGAAGAGTGACTGCTGCTGTATCAATGATTCTCAGGTATACACTTCCTGGATCTCACCTCCTATTTGTTTACTCTCTATTTTTTTTTTTTAATTTTTTTTCTTAGTTGTAGATGGACACAATGTCTTTATTTTATTGCTTTGTATGTGGTGCTGAGGATCGAACCCAGGGCCTCACGCATGCGATCTTCAGTACCACATAAAAATAAATAAATAAAGATATTGCATCCATCTACACCTAAAAAAAATTAAAAGAGCTGAGGATGTAGCTCAGTGGTAGAGTGCCCCTGAATCTTGGGCTCAATTTCTAGCATGGTGAAAAAAAAAAATTATCCTGGGCTGGGGTTGTGGCTCAGTGGTAGAGCACTTGCCTAGCATGTGTGAGGCACTAGGTTCAATCCTCATCTCCACATAAAAATAAATAAAATAAAGGTATTGTGTCCTTCTACAACTAAAAATATATATTAAGAATTATATTATGGAAATAGTGGGACAAAGATAAATGCACAAAAATATGTGTGCGGTACTTGTTCACCACAGCACTGTTTATAAAACTGGAAGTAGAGCATGATCAGGGAAGTAGTAAATTTGCAGGCCTGCTATAGTTTGGATCTTAAATGTGCCCCAAAGACCATATATTAAAGGCATGATCCCCAGAGTGGTGCTAGGGAGACGTGGTGAAAATTTTAAGAGGTGGGAACAGGCGGGAGGGCCTCAGATCACTGGATGTGAGCATTTGATGGGAATGGGAGGGTTCTCAGCACCTTCCTCTTATACTCTTGCCTTCTAGCCATGAGTTGAGCAGCTTTGTTCGGCCACATGCTCCCAGCCCTGGTTCACTGCCTCACCACAGGCGACAAGGCCAACTGATCATAAACTGGAACCTCCAGAACTGTGAGCCAAAATAAAACTATTTTCTTTATAAGTTGATCATCTCGGGTGTCTGTTTTGGTGATGGAAAGCTGACCAACACAGGGTCCCATATGTAGACTATTCATCTAGATAAAAGGTAGCATGAATAGTCTGGTCTGAAGATAAGTGAGAAATATTTATTATTTCCTAAATAAATTAGATCATACAAATCACCTAACCCTGTATGATCTTTAGTGGGATTTCAGGAAAAAATGTACTTCCTAGATATTCATAAAGAAAAATAATGGATTAATTTTATATGTATTATAAAACTATTAAAGTTATCAGTTTAATATCACTTTGCATCTTCAAATTCATTATGAACATCAAAGTTAAAATGATAAAATCAGCAGTGAATTTATTGCACACCCTTAATAAATATTTTAATGGATGTATAATATGCCTTTGTATTATATATGGCTATATTTATTTTATGCCTTGAAAGGGAAGTGTTTTTTTTTTTTAAGTTGTTGATTGTCCTTTATTTCTTCATTTATTTATATGCGGTGCTGAGGATTGAACCCAGTGAGTGCCTCCCACATGCAAGGGAAGCGCTCTACCACTGAGCTACAACCCCAGCCCACAGGGAAGTGTTCTTGTTCTGTCTAATATAAGGAAAAGTTCTGCTTTATATATTTGACCTTGTTCATGGTACCTGTTAACCAAAATGTAATTTCATCTCCTGCCCAAGTTGTTGGGTTCTGAATTGTATCCTGGCCCATAATAAATTTCTCAAGTACAGAAATCACTCTCAATAGCCAAGCGTGGTGGCGCACACCTGTAATCCCAGCACTTAGGGAGGCTGAGATAGGAGAATCCCGAGTTCAAAGCCAGCCTCAGCAAGGGTGAGGCGCTAAGCAACTCAGTGAGACCCTGTCTCTACATAAAACACAAAATAGGGCTGGGGATGTGGCTCAGTGGTCGAGTGCCCCTGAGTTCGATCCCCGGTACCAAAAAAAAAAGAAAGAAAAGAAAAAGAAATCATCCTCAACTAAAAGGTTTATTTTCCAGGAAAATAATGCTTGCAATGTATTCCTTACCCAACTCATGGGCTGGAAAAGGAGCCAAAGGGGTGACTGATCACCAAAGCATGATTAAACGAAAAGGAAGGAGATCTTCCTGGCATTTTAGAAAAACCCAGGCTACAGGCAGAATTTTTGGTTTGTGCTTCTTGTATGTAGAGAACATATATTTCCTCTGTGAGCCTTGGAGATAAGTCCAACACAACTTATAAGGAATTTTCTCCATCTCAGTAGAGAAATGGAGAAATTTCAGAAAATCAGCTGCTTTCTTGCTTATATTTCTCCTCTAATGGAGATACACTTATACACAGAAAAATAAAAAAGATTTGAGCTGAATTCTTTGCTTCATTAAGGATCCAGCTATTTTTCTTCTGATAACAACTGCTTTTTCAGTCTAAATGCCATTCCAGGCCAAATGCCATCCTAGGCTAAATGACTTATAAGTAAACACATCTCTACTCAGCAATGCAAGTGAAAAGTAAAGTGTACACACACACACACACCATATATACATGCATAATTAATTAGGTCTGGGTGATGAAAAACTAGAGGGAAAGAAGGAGATGACAGAAAGCTCTTCATTTTGGGACCAGGGATCTTAGATTGGGATGGTTGGAGACTTCAGCCATTAATTTTTGAGCTAACAGAACATCCTATCCATTCACAGCCATTTAAGGCATCTTTTTGGAGTTTTTCTGTAGGAGAGTCACAGCTGGTGATTTTTTTTTTTTTTTTCCCAGTACTGGGGATTGAACCATTGAGCTACATCCCCAACCCTCTTTGTTTTTTGGGGTTCTTTGTTTTATTTCATTTTGTTTGTTTTCATTTTGAGACAGGCTATCCTTAAGTTGCTTAGGGCCTTGCTTCCTCAGTGTCCTGAGTCCTGGGATTACAAGTGTGGGCACCACACCTGGTTTTCTTTACATTTTTATAATCAGAAAACTAATTATATTACACATACATCCATGTGTGGTGCTGGGGAAGGAACTCAGGGCCTCAGACATGCTAGGCAGGTACCACTGAACTATACCCCCAGACTCCTACACATCTTATCTTATAGATAAGCTCTGTGACCAAAATTCCTGTATTCTTTGTAGGCACCTTAGAATGCTATCAAATAACACTCTTTGGTCAAATTTTCTTCACCCTGGCACCATTTATGTTTTGGGTAATTCATTGTTGTGGGGACTGTTCTGTATATTGCAGGGTGCTTATTATTGTCCCTGGCTTCTACTTACTCTACCTAATAAAAGTTTCATAATCTGCTAATTAAAAGGGGAACATGTCACAACTATCATTTATAGAAAGAAGACTGGAGCATCTCTCTGCTTAATATGTATGTAGTTATTATTATCTGATTTCTTTTCTTTTTTTTGGTACTGAGGATTGAACTCAGGGGCACTGGACCACTGAGCCACATCCCCAGCCCTATTTTGTGTTTTATGTAAAAACAGGGTCGCACTGAGTTGCTTAGCGCCTTGCCGTTGCTGAGGCTGGCTTTGAACTCGCAATTCTCCTGTCTCAGCCTCCCAAAGTGCTAGGATTACAAGCATGAGCCACCGTGCTCAGCTATCTCATTTTTTTACTCTTCCTTCATATAGATCAAGTACAACTTAGATGAACATTGTAACATGTATACACAGGATTCTGATAGACAGTTGATATAGACATTACCCAACATACTTTTCAGCTAAACAAGGAATGGCTACATTATTTTAGGCGAGGTTTGAATTTTCAGTTATGGGAAGAATCATGCACATTGTTGGGATGTTATCTTGTGAACACTGGCCATTTGGCTGCCCAGTATTTGTGTATTTTTGGGAAATGCCCATCTTTAAGAAGCAGAGGCCAATTCTCTCTGGATAAAATGAAAATGCATTCCAGCTTCCTCAGCCGTTAATGTGTAGGGATGGAGTCTAGGTTCTACCACTCAAACACCCATCTCAGAACAGTAAGCTATAATGATGCAAAGGGATGTGTACTGTGGAGACTCCATCTCTGGGAAAGGTGATTCTAGGTAAACACTTGTCACTAGCAGGAATATTCACAATCCAGCACTTATGGTGTCAATCATATAACCTAGAGATTCTATGCACAGTGATAATAACAGAGGTGATCTCACCACACAAATTCTGTCATTATTTGGTACATTTTTCCTAGCTGTATATCTTTGCTTCTAAGATTTTCTACGTGCAACCCAGTATGATTTGACTGAGTTTCTTATCTCCTCAACTTAACAAAAAATTTGAACATATTATCTGTAACTAATGTGTTTCCATTTATTAAAAGTAAGATGAAAAGGGCTTAAATAGGCATTTCTGTGTGATAGTCTTACTTCTTTCCTCCTGGTTTCTAGACTGTGAAATACAGCATTTTTATACTTTTGAAAGAGGCAGCTTACATTTGAAGTTAAAATGTACATTCTGAAGCTGCAATGAAACTCCAGATAAGGGGCTGGGATTGTAGCTCAGTGGTAGAGCGCTTGCTTCGCATGCGTGAGGCCCTGGGTTCAATCCTCAGCACCACATACAAAGCAATAAAATAAAGACATTATAAATAAAAAAAAAAAAAAAGAAACTCCAGATAACTGGGATGTATACATGGAGAGCACTGGGCGAGCAGAGTAGGCATAGAGTCATAGTCTGCCCTAGGAACCATGAAGACATTATGAGTCCAATAAAGGGAAGTAGAGAATGTTTCAACACGTTTTACAAGGCAATAAATCATTTCTCTTATGATATGCAAACAAGAGTAGGAATGAAAATAGGAAGCAGAAATAATCCTAAAAAACTGACCTTCTGTCCATAAAAAGGAAAATATAGTGAAAATAAAAAATACTGTTCAACACACATACACTGTCACCAGGTCTTTAACATTCAAAAAGACAAAAAACAGATGTAAATATTGTAAGATGGGAGTATCATCTTTATTTGCATATTTGATGATGGTAAAACCTGAGAGAATTTATCATCTTATAACCAATACCTGATAAAATATATTAAAATTTCAGACATTACTAGCATATTTTAAGTATTGTGCAGCATTACATTACAAGGTATTTTATTAGATATAAGAAAGTGAGAAAAATGAGGAGTAGTCAAAGAAATTTCACAACATGTATTAATGAATGTATTAATGAATATCCATTAATTATGTATTAATGAATATCCATTCAATGTTAACTGTGTAGTCATTTGGGGTTCTCTGTATTTAAATAAAATAAAATTCAAAATATAACCCCAATGAGTTTTTATTTGAACTGGATAAAACAACTTAAATTTTATGGAGAAACATCTTTCTTTATTTCCAAATAATAAACTATATATTAATAATGTGCATATTATTAATTTCCAAACAATAAAAGTAATTGAAAATTTTAAGTCAAATATTGATGGAACAAAGAGAATAGAAATAAATATGAGGATATGAGCATTTAATACATGACATAGTATTTTAATTCAGTAGGAGAAAGATGAATAACAGTAATTGATTCTAGCACAATTCACCTTATTTCTGGATGGAAAAATACTGATACCTTGTATCATACTGTGAACCATAATCAATTCCAGATTCAAATGTTAAATTTATGTGTCTGTATACAGTCACAGAAAATGGCATTTGGCTCCTTTATTCCCTGGCTGTCTGAAATTTTCTATAAGCAAAACTTTCCTAAGAAACAGAAAATGCTGGAAATAGGGCTGGGAGTATAGCTCAGCAGCAGGTCTTGCCTGGCAAGCACAAGGTGCTGGGTTCGATCCCCAGAAACACAGAGAAAAAGAAAACATTAGAAATAATTTGAGAGCCGGGCGCGGTGGCTCAAGCCTGTAATCCCAGCACTTAGGGAGGCTGAGACGGGAGAATCACGAGTTCATAGCCAGCCTCAGCAATGGCGAGGTGCTAAGCAACTCAGTGAGACCCTGTCTCTACATAAAACACAAAATAGGGCTGGGGATGTGGCTCAGTGGTCGAGTACCCCTGAGTTCAATCCCCGGTACCAAAAAAAAAGAAATAATTTGAGAAATAAAATAGATAAGAATGAGAAAGCTTATTGTGGCATCACTTTGTTATTTTTTTGTTTTGTTTTTCTTTTTCCAGTGCTAGGGACTGATCTCAAGGCCTTGCACAAACTAGGTAAGTACTCTTACTACTGAGCCATATTCCCATCCCTGAAGCATTACTTTTAAAAGACAAAGAACAGAAAAAAATAACAAAAGTCAGAAAAAATAATAATAACATACCATAAATCAGAAATAACATAATTGGGGAAATGTTTGAAGTAAAGGCACACACATACTGTGGAACATACTGTAACTATTAAAAAGACTAAGTTAAATCTATTGACTTGAAGGAAAATTTTTAAAATGTAGTTGAATGTAAAAAGGCAAATCTGAAGCCAGGCGCAGGGGCGCACGTCTGTAATCCCAGCACTTTGGGAGGCTGAGACAGGAGAATTGCGAGTTCAAAGCCAGCCTCAGCAACAGCGAGGTGCTAAGCAACTCAGTGAGACCCTGTCTCTACATAAAACACAAAATAGGGCTGGGGATGTGGCTCAGTGGTTGAGTATCCGAGTTCAATCCCCAGTACCAAAAAAAAAAGGCAAATCTCAAAGAAATATATAAAGTATCATTCATTTTTTGGGGGGGTAAAGTATAATGATTTATTTGTGTGTTAACATTTGAGCACACA
>PVHX01016351.1:0-43559 GCA_004024805.1 Geosciurus inauris
GGACTCGACCACTGAGCCACATCCCCAGCCCTATTTTGTGTTTTATGTAGAGACAGGGTCTCACTGAGTTGCTTAGCGCCTCGCCATTGCTGAGGCTGGCTTTGAACTTGCGATTCTCCTGTCTCAGCCTCCCTAAGTGCTGGGATTACAGGCTTGAGCCACCGCGCCCGGCTAGGGTTGACTCTTAATCTAATAGGTTTTTTAAAAAGCCACAAGGCCTTTGCTTGTTTATTCTGTGTATTGTCTTGTCTACAAATGTAAATGTATCAAAATCAACATATAGAGCACTCATAAACTAAAACTTAAAAATGGATCCAAATACATTTGACTCACATGAATTAAAGTTCGACTTAAATTGGGTAAACACAAAAAAATAAAAATAAAAAAGATATAGCTCAGTGGCAGAGTACCACTGGGTTCAATCCCCAGTACAAAAAAAAAAAAAAAATCAAAGTGAGTCTCTCAAGGCATTAGTAATAAGTGGAGTTTAAAGATAACAGACATCCCATTAATGAAGGTTTAGGAATCCCTGTGTCTACCCAGGGACATGGAACATGTATGAACATAAAATAATCAGGAAAAGATCTATCAAGGGACTGGCGGTGGTGCATGTCTGTAATCCCAGCGGTTTGGGAGGCTGAGGCACAAGGTTCTCAGATTAAAAGATAGCCTCAGCAATTTAGGTAGACACTAAGCAACTCAGCAAGACCCTATCTCTAAATAAAATATAAAAAAGGGCTGGGGATGTGACTCAGTGGTTAAGCCACTCTGGGTTCAATCTCTGGTACCAAAATTTTTTAAAAATCTACCAACCTGTTATATAGGGTCTTGGATGAGTCAAAGACCACCCACAGAAGGGAAGACTGTCCCCAAGTACCCTGTCTTTTGTCAACATGTTAATGAAGCAAACCAAATGGCTTTCCTATGTACTTCCTCAGTTAAATGGAAACATGCTCCTCTTATCCACATTAAAATTTACAACAGTCTTAAACAAAGAAGAGTAGTATTTGCCACTCATTTTTTTAGCTTTTTAATTGCTGAGGGGTAGGAACCCTGTTTTGTGTTTAATAATATTTCTTAGTACAGTTGACTGACTCTGTGCTGATAAGTAAGATCAGGATCATTTAACTCCAAATTCCCTAAGAACATACTGAAGCAGGAAGGACAAAAGTCATCTAATAAATGAATTATAAATTGTGTAATGGGGAAAAGGAAATGAAAGCATGAGGAAGGTCCAGCGGTGCTTCAGAAAAGTAGGATGTCAGTAAAGAGGCATCTCTGGCTGGTGTTCAGAACCCTGAGGGCAGCTGGACATGAGGGGACATACCTATAATCCCAGCTACTTGCAAAGCTGAAATAGGAGGATCCCAAGTTCAAGGCCAGCCTCAGCAACTTAGTGAGACTCTGTCTCAAAATAAAAAGGGCTAAGGATATAGATCAGTAGTAGAGCACTTGCCTAGCATGTATGTGGCACCGGATTCAGTCCCCAATTGGGGAGTGGCGGGTATCCCAAGGGCCATGTTGGACTGGCTCACCATTCCCTCTTCATTCAACTATAGCCTGACAGCCACCCCTGGCTTTCCTTCCTCATCCCCACAGGCTGCCACAGACATTGATCATAGGTTATGAATTTCAAACTTGAAGGAATTGTACTTTGCTCCAAGGAAAATGTTCCGTTAGACCAACAAATCAATAAAACCAACTGTGGCAATACTGCTTCTTCCACCAGCCTCCAGGGAAGCATCAAACTGCCCTTTGCCTCAAACTGAAGCCTCAGGAGCATTCACCACAGGGACTGAACCTGCACCTCAAACCCCAAGAGACACTGTCCAACTGGCCTTGGGATTCATTCGATTACTGGGAAACACCTCAATGGCCTCTCCTTAAATTGGTTACCAAGGGGCAAATTTCCCTTCACAGTAGCTTCCCCAGCTAACTGTCACAAATGTCCCCACTGGGCCTTCTTGTTCCTCTTCTCCCACAAGAATCCCTTCTTCTCCCTCTTCACCCACAACTACTTCTTCCTCTTCCCTCAACTGCCCATTTCTCTCCCCCTCCCCCCATAACTGCCCCTCCTTCTCCCCTCCCCCCACAACTATCCTTTGCTCCCCCTCCCAAAACTGCCTCTTCTCCCCGCAAACCGTCCCTTCCTACCCTCTCACTACTGCCCCTTCTCCCCCGCATTCCTTCCCTATGACCCGACACACACCTCACGGCGCCGACCCTCTCCTCCCTAGACCGACCGATGAGGCCACACCAACTAAGTTGCCCCGCGTGGCCCTCTGGGGCCGGTGCCTGTACGCGTCGCCATGGCAACCCTGGCAGGGAGGAGTGAGTGACGGGTCCAGAGAGCCCGCCGCTTCTGCTCATGCGCCGTGAATCCTTGCTCTGCGGCCCCACCCCGCGCGGGTCTACCCTGCGTGGACCCAGGGCAAAGGGCTGAGAGACTAGGGGGAAGCAACTAAATCTGGAGAGCTGGAAGGTGTGGGGGCTGTGTGTGGGGACCTAGTTGGAAGGACGGTGGCTGGAAACAATGCGCTATGGTCCTTCAGGACATTGAAAAGACAAGAGAACCCAAGTGCCCGAACCCCGCTCCCAGGTGTGCTGGCTCCAGCCCGAACGGGTCCAGCAGATGGCGCCCAGAGTCCCGCCTGCAAGGCTCATTCGCCATCTAAAAGGTGCTCCAGGATTTCCAGGCAGCCGTGGCTGCAGCTGGGTCCGGGAGAAAAACCGGGGCTGGAGCACCCCTGCCCTCCGGCGCGTTCCCTCTTCTTAGTCCGGACTGGGATCTAGGGTTCCTGGGTGTCGCGGGAGGGGAAAGGGAAGGAAAACTGGAACTGGAATTTCTGGAATCGGAGGATTGGCTTTGGAAAACGTGGGGGTTTTTTTGGGGGGGGGGGACGGGAGGCGGGGACTCCCTGGGGAAGGTGACCGGGCCGAGGAGGGGCTTTGCTCTCCATAGGAACAAAGGCTGCGTCCCGGGGAAGCGAGAGAACGGGGTTGTGGAAGAGGGGCAGACCCCAAAGGATGCTAGGGGGCGCTGTGGGCCGGCGCCGCCAGAAGGTGCCTAGAAGACTGAGCTGTACCTGGGCCCGGGAGAAGCTTTGTGGAGACGTGGGAAATACAGGGAGGAAGCAGAATCAGGGGAATGGGGAGGTGCCCTCCCTGCTTCCATCAATAGTGCCTAATTAAGACAAAGCCAGCAGCGAGCCCACTGATTACATTTCCATGAGGAGCTAAATTGATGACATTTTCTTTGCTGGATGAGGAGAGAAGCTGGCACCTCAGTTCCCTCTTTTTCTGATGGGTGTTCACACCTGACAGGTCTCATTATGCCAATCTGTTACTACTGACGGGCGGGTGGATGAATCCACACCCTGACCTCACCATCGCAACTACCCTCCATCTTTATTTCCAGAATCTATAGCCCCTGCCCTTGTCCCATCCCTATCACTACCATTATCTTTGAAGGTAGGGCTCTGATTTGTGGCCTCCAGCCCAGCCCAGACTCTTGTTGCTGATAGCAGGGATTGAAGGAAAGAAAGTTCCTGCCACACCCCAAAACCAGCTGCACAGCAGGCAGGGCAAAGATGGGATGAGTAGGTGATCTTCTAGCCAGATGGCAGAGAGAGCTGATGTGATTGGTCAGAACCCCCAGGGAAAAGCCCCAAAGGAGTAAAAATTTGAGGGGAGGCACAGGGTGAGGAACCTCAAGGGCAGGTTCATGAGTCCCTCGAGGAAAAGAACTTTGCATAGACCCCATTTCTTTTCTGACTCCCCTCTCAACTGTGGCTGTGCCTAGGGATCCCAGCCCCCCACATTATGCTAAATAGGTAATCAAACATCTTGCTTTGCTAATTACTGCTCAATCCGATTAATCGCTGCTGAAGCTCATCAACAGAGGTGGAGGTAGGGGGAAGGGATGAAGGGGGGCAGCCACAGCTGTGATGGGGGGTCTTGTCCCCAGGGGATATTGGGGACAGCTGAGAAACAGGGTAGGAAGACAGCACATCTCAAAGGAAATTGGTAGAACAGTTGTACTCTCAAGTCCCTTAACCTTGTACATCCTTCCAGCCACAGGCTGCCTGGAACCTTTATAACCCTCAGAACTCAGGCATCCGGCCATTCCCACAGCTCCCACACACTCCCCTGTCCCACATTTAATAAGTTCTGTTCTCTCACTGTCAATATTTGATTTCTCAGAGCCATCTCCACGGAGAGGGGATTGGGGGAAGTCTTCCCTTCTTCCCCCCTACCTTGGCCCTCTCTGGCCCATCCCCAGTCTCTTTGTGCCTCCAACCTTCTCTGAACTTACCGACTTAATGAAATGATATTAAAGTCTTAAGCAACTCCAAAAAGAATGGTTGTTATGGAAGAGAGTGGGCAGGACGCCTGGGTCCCTGAAGGGAGCAAGGGCTGAAAAGGGGGAGAGGGAGCCATAGACTAAAATCTAGAGGCCCCAGGCTCAATGGGGAGCATCAGATTTGGGGTCAGCTAGGGTGCCAGACTTCCAGATCTTGGTGGGAAGCAGCACATGAGGGCTGGGGGCTAGGAGAAGGTGGGAAGAGAGAGGACATTCGAAAGGGTCAGGGTCTCAGTCCAGAGCATCCATCAGGATGGAGAGGCCAGGCAGTGGGTGGGGATAGGGCCTCTGTGCCAACAGCCTCCCTGCTGACTGTACTCTGGGCTGGTCCCGTGAGAACCAAAGTGGATTCCTCTGCAACCCTGACTCATCCCTCTTTCCCCTTTCTCTCCCAGCAACCCCCCACAGGTGATTTGTAGCTGATGCCCCCAGGATGGCAGGGGCCAGGACTGTCATTCCATGACATGAAGAACTAAGAGCTTCCAGAGAGAAGAGAACAGAGGCCAAGGGATGGGAAGCCAAGCACCACTCCTACCATCCCCCCCACCCCATCTCACTCCCCTGGGGACCCTGGCCCAGCCCCAGTCCCCTTGGGGTGGTGGGAATGCAAGGACATTTGGCTGGGGCTGATTGATGAGGGAGGAGGCAGCCACTGGGCACTGAGGCTGCTGTTTGCTGAGCACACAGATTCCTCCCCACTCACCAGCTGCCACCCCCTGAGGCTGCTCAGTTCCCCACCACCAGCAGCCACTGGGTTTGGCAGGGAGCTGATGCCTGAGTTTCTGATGGCAACAGGGTAAGAGGGAGAACTGGAAACCAACTACTTTAATTCCCTGTGACAATCAGAAGTACCTGGGACTGGTCCCTTCCGAAGTCCTTCCAGGACTCTGCTTTTCCTGCCACTTTCCAAACATCACTCTGCACACCCAGTTGTTATTGCCATTCATTTTGAATCCTTTTTTCCTGTCCCCACCCAATTCTCTGAGCCCATGCCAGCCAGCCCCCTGCCTCCAAACCACCATGCAATACTTCTCCTGGCCTGCCTAAAGACTTCGAAACTCTCTCCACTAAGAGGGATCCCTATGTCCATAGTTGCCTACATAGCCCCTTAGGAAGCTCTATTTTTTTCATTTGAAACTAAAATTCCAGATGTGATATCCACCATTCCCCATCAAAAAGTTCCTCTGTGCCTGACAGGTTGGCACACACCTATAATTCCAGTGGCTCAGGAGGGGAAGGAGTATAGCAGGTTTAAAGTCAGCCTCAGCAACTGAGCAAGACCCTAAACAACTTGGCAATATCTTGTCTCAAAATTTAAAATTTTTGCCAGGCGCGGTGGCTCACACCTGTAATCCCAGCACTTTGGGAGGCTGAGACAGGAGAATTGTGAGTTCAAAGCCAGCCTCAGCAATGGCAAGGCGCTAAGCAACTCAGTGAGACCCTGTCTCTACATAAAACACAAAATAGGGCTGGGGATGTGGCTCAGTGGTCGAGTGCCCCTGAGTTCAATCCCCAGTACTAAAAAAAATTTTTTTTAGATTTTTTAAAAGGGCCAGGGATGTGGGTCATTGGTTAAGCACCCCTGGATTCAATCCTTGGTACCAAAAAAAAAAAAAGTCCCACTGTAAGATAGGCACATGCCTATAACTCTAGCAGCTCAGGAGGCTGAGGCAGGAGCCTCCTAACCTGTAAGTTCAAGGCCGCTTGGGTGACTTACCAAGACTCTGTCTCAAAAATTAAAAATAAAGCCAGGCGCGGTGGCTCAAGCCTGTAATCCCAGCACTTAGGGAGGCTGAGACAGGAGAATGGCAAGTTCAAAGCCAGCCTCAGCAACAGCGAGGTGCTAAGCAACTCAGTGAGACCCTGTTCTACATAAAACACAAAATAGGGCTGGGGATGTGGCTCAGTGGTCGAGTGCCCCTGAGTTCAATCCCGAGTACCAAAAAAAAAAAATTAAAAAAATTAAAAATTAAAAATAAAAAAAGAGCTAGGAATGTACTTCAGTTTTAGCACTTGGGTTCAATCCCCAGTATAACAAAAACAAACATTCACTCACACACACACACACACACACACACACCCCACAAAAACATAGCAATCCTTGGCCACATTTCTCTTTTTAACACCCCTCATCTCAGGTGGAATTTGTATCACTCAGCAGCTTCTGTTTGGAAAGATGGCAAAATCTGCACTCTGTCTTCAGCTCAGACCTCAGGACAGCGTGGATCCTATGTTGCTTGGGACTGCTTTAGCTTCATGGTCCTCAGCCCTCTTGGTCCCTTCACTTCCACTCTGCCTGCCTGCTTGGATTCTGTGCTTTAGACTTTGTGTCATAGCCCCTGAAAGCTCAGAGTATCATCCTTGCCTTCCCAGATCTCAAAACATACTTGAAGAAAACACAACTAATTCACAGGCACACAAGAAACAAAGGAGTAGAAAGGAGATTGAGTTAGATCAGCTTCCTAAATGTGGGTTCTAGACCCTAAGTGATTTGCTCTCCAACAGGCTGAGACTAGGGAAGAACAGGACACATCTGGAATGTATATATGGTGTGATGTCCTCCTTGCTATTCCCAGGCACACCAAGATTTCACCTCTGTGCCTTTGCATTTACTGTTCCCTCTGTCTGGCATGCTCTTCCTCATATAGTGCCTGACTTACTCCTCTTACTGCTCATTATTCCAGGTCCTCAGTGTTCCAGTTCCTGGTTATTTCAGAGGGGTTTTCCTGACCTCCTAACCTGAAGCATTTCCCTGTTACTCTCTATCCTGTTACTCTGTTTTTACTACCTGAAATTGCATTACACTGTTTCCCTTCAAAAACAATGTAGCCAGATTCACACCTGTAATTCCAGCAACTTGGGAGGATGAGCCAGGAGGATTGAAAGTTCAAGGCCAACCTCAGCAATTTAGTGAGACCCTGTCTCAAAATAAAAAATTAAAAGGATTGGGATGTAGTTCAGTAGTGAAGTACCCCTGGGTTCAATCCCCATTTAAAAACAAACAAAACTATGGACTTCAGAGATAAGGGTGTAATTCAGTGGTACATTGCCTAGCATGCAGAAGGCCCTGGGTTTAAACCCCAGTACCAGCAGGGTGTGGTGGCACACCCCTGTAATTCCAGCACTTTGGGAGGCTCAGACAGGAGAATTGTGAGTTCAAAGCCAGCCTCAGCAATGGCGAGGCACTAAGCAACTCAGTGAGACCCTGTCTCTACATAAAACACAAAATAGGGCTGGGGATGAGGCTCAGTGGTTGAGTGCCCCTGAGTCTAACCTCCTGTACCAAAAACAAAAACAGTACCCTCAAAAGGGGGGGCGTGAGGGGCTGGGATTGTAGCTCAGCGGTAGAGCGCTTGCCTCGCATGCGTGAGGCCCTGGGTTCGATCCTCAGCACCACATACAAAGCAATAAAATAAAGACATTATGTCCATCTACAGCTAAAAAAATATATATTAAAAAAAAGGGGGGGGCATGAAAATATAAAACAAATCAACTCCCAAAATTCTGGTATCATGAAAGCAGGGACTTTGTCTTATTCACCACATACTCCCAGTGCCTGAAATAGTACCTGGAACAAAGTAGACCTGACATTGAGTGACTGAATGAGTGGACGAACAAATGAATGTCTTCAAGCCCCTCTATTCTTTTTTGTTGCAGTTGTTATCCTATAAGTGTATTTGTGTACTTGCTCCCAGAAAGCCAACAGGATGTCATGTGTCATTTTGTGTGGAACACAGCATTTTCAAAAAGCTCAAAAGATTCACAAGTCACTGCACACAGGAAAGGCTGTAGGTGTCGTGTTGATAATGTCAGGTGGTTGGCAGGGAGTCTATGGATGCCAGTGCTCTGAGGGGGTGTGTCCCAGGGCACTGTGGGTATGTGCTGTTCCTCTCCCCAGCTGTGCATCTGTCCCCAGGTGTCTTCCTGTCTCTCACCCGTTATGCTGTCTTGGCTGCTTTGGTGAGGTGTTTGTCACAGAGACTATTTATCCCCACTTCTCTTCCCTCTTGTCTGTCCACCTGTACCTCTAGATGTATATGTCAGGGAGACTCTCCCTCAGCTCCCTTGCCCCCTCACACACACAGCCCTGCCCCAGTCTTGGACCCCTCCCTCCCTTTTGCAGTGGGCCCTGTTGCTGGGCTCTGGGTTGCCATAGTGACGGTTGCCAAGTCCCTGAGGCTGATAGCCAGCGATGGGGCTGTCGGCTCCATCCACGCGGGAGGCTGAGGGGGGCTTCCCATTGTGTGGAGAAGGGGATGTTGCCAAGACAACCAACCCCCACTAAGGGCCGGGGACCAGCCCTTCCACCCCCCTCGAGCCTCCCCACCTCAGGCTGCTCCAGTGTGGGCTCAGAAGGCAGGAGTAAATTCCTGACAGCCCAGCACCTGGCCTCCCAGTTTTTAACACCCCTCCTGCAGTGCCTGCACCTCTTAGGACCCAGACCTCTTGCTGAGACAAGGGGAAGGGTCCCAGTGGACAGAGGAGAAGGGGGACCCGTTGACCTCCAGGCAGATGGGAGACAGCAGGAGGGGACCTAAAGTCAGGGCGGGGTGGGGAGGGCAGAGGTTGTGACCCCTGCTGACTCGCTCCAGTGATGCTCCTGACAGGCTGCTTTTGTGGTTAGAGAATGGGACTGGGTCTGGGGGTTGGGCACCTGGGCTTTTGGGGGGGAGAAAAGCCTGGTCTATGGATACACCAGCAGCCAGGGGATGGGTACTTGATGCCTGACTCCTTCCTACTTTCTTCAGATCAGCTACATCCTTTCTCCCCACGTGAGTCCCCAACAGCCAAACTCTGAGTTAGAGGTCCTCTGGTAGGGGTGGTAGGGAATATTTTAACACGTGACACATTTCTATCACTTTACTACTAATTGTAACTTGCCTTGCCACTCAGGTGCTTTGATTTAGTGATAGACACTGGCAGTTGCCACGTATGACCATATATTCACATCATTTGAGTATACCAGCAAGCCCCCCACCACACCTGGGTTCTCCCTCCCTGCGAGGTGATGGCTGCCTTCCGTGTGGCCTTCTCTCCAAGTCCAGCATCCCTTCCACATGCACTGCACTACCTACCTCACCACTCCAACCAACCTTCTCTTCTCTCTGCCCATTCCCCTTGGTGTCCTGTGATCCAACCCTCAGCTCCAAAGCCATCCTATCACCAGACTCACATCCAGTCATTCTCCAGGCCTCTTGTCAACTTTTGAAGTTTTTTATTCTTTTTTTGGTTTTCCTTGTTCAAATTTCCCTTTTACAGTAAAACTATTGAGGTGACGGCTGTACCCCGCCACCTCCCCCATGGCAATATCAACTTCCTGTTCCCTGGAAGGAGCTGGGAACTACAGCACCAGAGAGATGATTTGGTCTCTGGTGAACAAAGCAACCATCTTGGCTGGTGATTGAGGTGGCCAACTTGGTGCCCAAGGGCAGCTTTGATCTAATAAAATTGAGCTGGGAGGAAACTGAGGCAACAGCCAATTGAGCACTACAAGGCAGGAAGAGGTATAGACTGGTCACTATGGAAATAGCAGCTGTTGCTAAGTACCACTGTCAACTAGACCAGTCTACATAGGCCACCATTTTGGTCACTAAGAAGGGAGATGTGTTGAGTTTAAAGAGAGGATGGGATGTACAAGACAGCCATCTGGTTACTGGGGGAGAACACATGGGCTCTTGGGGCAGTCCTGTGATTAACAGAGATTATATTGGGATATGGAAAGGGAAGAACAAGACAAATTAGGCCTGTCACAGCAGATGGCAGTCATCTTAGCTGTCCTAAAATCACACAGAGCACAAGGGAAGGGAGTTCCTGGGAAGTGCCACTGGATACTAGAAAAGTCCTCCTCAGTCCACCTCTGTCCCCTTATAGTCAGTAAGTTCCAGCTTCCTCCTGAAACAGGAAGTTCCTCCTGCCCCTTTCTCCACAGGGTAAGAACCATCCACCTCCCACTCCCCTATCCCCCAGACTAAGCCACTTGGAGTTCCAGCCAGACCACTTCCTATTTCAGAAGTGCTACTTCCTGTCCTGGATGAAGGCACTTCCAGTTCCTGCTGCACTGCTTCTGCCACTTCCCAGGCCATTTCTGTCCAGGCCTGGTCACTTCTTGACTGGAGCAAGTTACTTCCTGTCCCAAGTGGCCCATTCAGCATCAGACCATGTCCACAAAGTCCCGACAGGTTCATATCTTGCTATCAGCCACTGGACAAAACGGGACACTTCTTCTCAGGGTAGCTGTCGTGACCCAACCACCCCAAATGGCTGGAGTAAGTATGTAGAGGCCTGGGGCAGGGCAGAGAAGGAGGCCCTGCTGCCCATGCCCTGATCTGGGGTGGAGTGCCAGAGACTTCCCCGTAAGGCCCCCATTTTTGGCGGACTGAGAGGAGCGGTTGTACAAGAGATCAGAAGGGAGGCCAAGAGCTAAGGGGAAAAATGCTTTGACACCCCCACCCAGGAGTTGGGAGAGGCACAGGTTAAGAAGCCAAGAGGGTAAAGGGAGATGTAAGGAGGAGGATGCTAGGGAAGAAGAACAGAACAGACCTAGAGACAGGAGAGAGAGAAAGAATAAAAGATAAGAGAGAAGAGAAAAACTGTGAGAGGCAGAAAGAAAGAGGTGCCAACCAAAAGACAGACCATCCCGCCCCTACTCTGGGTGGATGAGGGAGACAAGAACGCCTGGGTCATGGTCAGAGAGGAGGCTGAGCCTGTGTCCCCTCCCCAAGGGATACAGAGACAGAGGGGTGCCCATGGCCAAACCAAAGGGCAGGAAGGGATGAAGTGGAAGTCTTAAGGGATCCTAAAAGTGGAGATGAGGGCAATAGCCAGGAGGAGCAAAGGAGCTGGCAGGGCAAAGGGGGCCAAGGAGATGCCAGAGGTGTCCCTCAAACCATGAATTAAACTGAAGGAGCACCCCAAAAACAGGCTGGATTCAGGAGAGCCAGGTGGGAGGAGCCCTCATACCTTGTAGTAGATGTTTGGAGGGCTCTGGGGGGGCCCATCCTGCACGATGTACACAGGATGCCCATAGTCACCACTCACCTTCTCATAGTGGGGACAAAAGGGGGGATCTGCACCCCCACCACCCCGCAGAGCTATCCCTAGCTCCCCAGGCTCAGCCTCCCGAGGTCCCATTCCACCTCCCGCCCCCAGGCCCAGAGACCCTCCCCTCCCAAAGGAGCCGGGACCAGGGTGGCGACTCTCCGAAGGCTTGGCCCGCCGTCTCCGCCAACACATGGCACCCCCAGCCCCTGCCACGCCCAGCAAGAGCAGCGCCAGCCCCCCCGCTGCCCCAGCCACTGCGGGCATGCTGGGAGGGGGCAGGGGGCCTTCAGCACCCCGGGAGGTTGCATTGCTGGTGGGGTCACCTGGCAGGGAAGGGGTGAAGGAGGAAAGAGGGGAGGGGCTGAAGGAGCAACCTGGACATCTGGACACCCAGCCCTGGGGGTCCCCATGGGCTTCCCCAACAGTGTCCAGGACCCCTGGGAACCCCACCTCCCCTCCCCCCATACCCCATTCAGAATCCAGGTGTCCAGCCCTGCAGCTCCCTGCCACGTAGTCCTCCCCACTTCTCTGACAGCACTGATTGAAGCACTGACTTGGCTAATTAGTTCTAATTGAGTCTTTTCCTCATTTGGCTTCCATTCCCCTCCTACCCTCCCATCCTCTCTTTCCTTCCTGTATCACCACCTCCAAAAAGGGAGAGGGAAAGAGAAGGCAAAGATAAGGGAAGCCGGGCACTGGGGTCTGAAAGCAGAGAGGGCAGGGGCTGGACCCCTGGTTCCTACCTGGCATGCTTTCCTTCCCAGGCTCCAGGCTGTGGGCTGCCCCTCGGTCTCTCTCCATGGGCACTTCAGATACAGGTTTTCGGGGAACAGCCCCTCCTCGGGGACCTAAAGATGAGGAAGACCCGAGAGAGGGAGGCTGACACAACTGCTCCTGACCATGACAGTACTGCCTGGACCTCCCCAGCTCATAGCAGACATCCCACAGCCCCACTCACTTTGTCCCACTCGGAGAAGCACCTTCATGCCTCTGGTTAGGCACACGCCTCCCTGTAAGCTCTCCAGGCCTTCCCGGGTCCCATCTGATGTGGCTGGGAGAAAAGAGCAGAGGGAGAGGTGGGCATTCCAGGGTCTAACCCTTCCAATGCTTATTCTGTTCCCATGCCCTGGCAGGACAGCACAGTGGGGTCTCCCTCTTGATTCCAATGGTCCCCTTCCCTCACTAGTCCTCCATCCCAGTGACAACCACCCCCCTCATTTGACCCTGCCCTCTGCCCAGCAGTACCAATTATGTAGTAATCATGGTGCGAGCGGAACTCATGGCCCCAGAGGTTAGGGCTGTACTCCTGGAACTTGATGGTGAAGCGGAGATCCAGGTCTGGCCGATCACAAGTGAGAAGGAGGTTTGGGGCAGGGGGTGCCTCGCAGCGCCGGCCCTGGGCACCCCCTACCAGGTACAGCTTGTAGAACTCATAATTAGGAGAGGAGTGGGGGCCAGGAGGTCGGGCCCGGGGGCAGAGCAGGTCTAGCCGGTCCCCAATCTGAGGGTAGAGCACATAACCACCCTCTGCCTGGAACCTATGAGGAGGAGGGCGAGGTGGGCAAGGAAGAGATGTCAGGGGTGTGGCCACAGAGCTTTCCCTCCCTCACCCATAACCCTCCAGGACAGCAATGCTTATAGCTCCTGCCTGCCTGCCTTTGTCTGAGTGGAAAGTCTGTTCTTTGAGCTCAGGCACCAAGGACTCTGCAAGCTCACATCAGAAGCAGCAGGAAGCCAGGCTCAGAGGTCTCCTGCCCCTTGGTGTGCCCAAATGCACTCTTCAGCCCACCCTCACCACATGCATACTGCCATCTCCCGCTCCATCACCAGCGCTGTTGCCATGGCAACAGGATGCCAGTTACCAAGGAGCTGGCCTCTCTGGAACCACACAGCCCACCCCTCCCAGGTGATTTCACTATTCCATGGCAGTCAACCATGGGGGCAGAGCCTCCCATTCTCCAGGCCACCACCGAATTTCAGGGCAAAGGAGGCAAGGTGGGGGTGGGGAAAGGGGTGTGGAAGGTGATCCAGACCAGTGTCCCAAGTTAGCCAGTTATTAGGAAAGGAGACAAATGTCTGGTTTGGCATTGGTCCTAAGTAGGGCTAATGGGAATGAGGGTGTGGAGTCCAGCTGCTCAGGTCATTCCCTTGCTCAGTTCTCCCTGCTGGGGCTCAGACTTCGTGGGGAAAATGCTCTATCACTTTGGAGTTGAAGTAGTTGACTTTTCTAACCACAACTAACCCTGTATCTCCAGGACCAGTGGGCTGGGGAACCCACCAACATAGCACAAGCACAAACTGTGCCTCCCTGCACCTCCTTGCACATTCACAGCTGAGACAGGTTTCAGGTCTAGGTCCTAGAGCACTACTTACTGCCTGGTATCTTCCCAGACTCCCAAATGACCCATGCCCTCCCACCCAATATTCCAAAGAGCCCCCAGGACACCCTGCCTTTTCTCAACTTCAGATAAAACCTAATTTATGTCCTCAAGCCACACTAGGTACTCAAACTGCAGCCCTAAATTGGAGGGTGGGACAGCCTAAGCACAGAAAAGACACTGAAATTATCCCCAAAGAGATATGGGAAGAAGGAAAGAATACCAGGACAGGAAAGTGAGAGGTATACTGGGAAGTAAAGAGAAGAACAATAATCCTAGCCCTTTCATGAGCATATACTATGTTCAAACACCTTACCTCTAACCCTCATAACAGCTGTAAGAATTGAGGACACAAACTCAGAAAGGTTAAGTGACATGCCCAAGGCCACATAGCTGAAAGCGGCAGAGCTAGGATTAAGACCAAGAATTTGATAAGCTCCAAAGCCCACCACCCTCCCATAGCCTCCCACAGCTTCCCTAGGGAAGTAGTTTTCAAAAAACAGAATCCTTTTGCTAATGGGAAGGGGAGTGCACTGGAGGCAAGGGACCCAGATGACCTCCCCTAGGTTCTGTCCTACCCTGTATGACTTGAAGTTTCATCTGACCCCTGGCCTCTTTTCAGAGCAAAGCAAGCATGGAACAGAGGCCCTGATGGAAGAGTTTGCAGCAGGGACAGGGGGAGGGGGCAACGGAGTCCTCAGGACTACAGAAGCAAGAAGGAAAGGAGGAGGCTTGAGGCGGCTCAAGGCTTCCTCCAGAAAAAAGTCCCCAAGACAGGAAGGCAGGAATATGTCCTGGCTAGGGAAACTGTTTAGCCAGGGTTCACCAAATCTCTCTCTGGCTGTGGGCAAGAGTTGGGAGACAAGATTTCAAGTCAAGAAGCCTGGGGAAGCTGTTCCCAGAGCCCCCAAACTAAGCTCCCTTCCCTTCCATTTCAACACTGAGCCCCTTCTGGGAGGGAGCCACCCCTGCCTTCCCCTCAGCGCCTGAGCAGCCCCTACTCATCGGCTCTCTCCTGAGAGCTGACATTAACCAGGCTCCCTCCAAGCCCGCCCAATGGAGGTCTCCCAAAGATTCAAATAACCACTCCACTGCCCTCCCGCTGCCCACAAACTTTTTATCTTTGCCTCCTTTGAGGTTTCCAAACTCCTGACACATGGTCATCACCACCCACCTCCAGCTGTGTGTGGGACCCAGGGATCTAGCTCCCGAGATCAATGCTGTAGTAACCCATCACCTCAGATCAGGGTTCCAGCACCTTCCCTCCAGCCTTCTCCCTGCTCAGGGAGCCCAGGTCCCAGCCCCCAAAGATTCCATATCCCCTGTCCATAGGGTCTGGGGTCTCCCCAGCCCCAGGCCGCTCACCTCTTGTTTGCTGAGTTCCAGTAGACGGGCTCCAGGCTGAGCCCGGACACCAGCCCCAAAAAACCCAGCAGCAGCAGGGCCCCGACTCGCACGCCCCCCGGCCCAGAATGGGGGGCCCCCATGACCCCGCCAAGGCCTGGGGGGCGGGGCACCAACTCCCCCAAAGTCGCTCACCCCCAGGGGTGACTGCCTTGGCTGCTTGGCTGTTGAGCGAGGATCACCCCGGTGAGTGGCTGATGCCCCCAGCTCCCTCGCAGACCCGCTTCCTGCACTGCCCGCGCCCGGGTTCCAGAGCACTCAGCCCCACAAGAGCTGTTCCAGGGGCCGTCTGCAGGCGCCCTACGCGCCCCGGGCCCACGCGCCAGCACCCCGGGAATTGTGCGCCGGCCTAAGTGGGGGACTGGGGAACCCGGGGGCCGGGCGGGGGCGGCATGGGGCGCCGCGCAAGGGAGCGAGGAAAGGGACGCCGAGCCGGAGCCCCAGCCTCGCCGGGATTGAGGGCAGCGGGCTAAGGGAGGAAACCAGTCCCGAGCCCAGGAGGGGGGAGTTAAAGGAGAGGCGGGGAGGGGGAGAGGATGGTGGAGGGAAAAACCGGAGCTGGAGCTCAGGCGGAGCGGGCGGCAGCATCCCGCGGCCCACGCCCCCCACACCTCCCTCACCTCGCGCACCTCCCGCCCGCAGCGGCCGCCTCGCCCGCCGCCCCGCCTTGCTGCCTAGCGCGGTCTCTCACGCCCCCTTTGTCTCTCTGAGTCTTGGTCTCTGACAGAGTTGCTGCGGGGCTCCCTTCCTGCCCTCCGATCACCCAAGCAGTTGGAATCTTCCTTTCTCCGATCCAGAAAGGCTCTCGCCCTCTCCACCCCGAGGAACCCACCCCTTTTACTCCCGCAGCCTCCTCCTCCTCCATCCCAAAACAACACCGCGGCCTGGAGAATAATAATAACCTTGATGGCTAGGCACTTCACAAAGTGTGGCTCAGTTGATCGTCACGACTACCTGTGTGAAGTGAGAGGAGCAGAACTACCGATCCCATTGTAGTGATGAAGAAACCGAGGTTCAGGAAAGGACCCCATGACTTGCCCAAGGTCATATAGGAAATGTGGAATAAAGCCGCAAACTACAGCGATACTGAGCCTCCGTTCCTGGGGTTCTTTTGTCACAGCTTCCTGGATCTTTTACTGTTATCTGGGGCTCAGGTGAAAGACAAGAAATGAAGGAGTAAACTTGGGCCTTTCTTAGGTAGTTATGGGGAGGAGTGAGGTGGGAGAGAAAGGGTACCTATGATCCCAAACCCGCACTGCTCTGGAAGGGCTGTTTCCAATTATCCTGGGGGAAGGGAGGTGTTGCCTTTTTGGATGTAAGAACCTGGCTTTCAGCACCTCCTTGCAGGGGCGACATTCCTCTCCTTCCCACTCAAGCCTCCACAGACCTTTCTCTTCCCTTTGATTGTGAGGTCCCATCACATTCCCTGCTGACACCAACACCCCCTTCTGTGTTTGGCAAGGTGTGTATGGGGAGGGGGGAAAGCTGATGAATTGAAGAGACCAACACCAGCTGGGGAATGAAGCCCCTCACTCTTGTCTTGCATCTACCAGGGAAGAGGGAATGTGAATGTGACATCTATATTTTTTGACACCTTTACTCTGCCATGTGTCCTTGACTCTGGCTACTGGGTTGCCTGCCTTCTGGGGGAGTGCAGAGGAGGGGAGGCAAATGCTCCAGTACTCCTTCACCAGAGCAGAGTGACAGTCCCTCTGCTGCTGGATTATGGTAAATACTGTAGAGTGCAAGTGAGCTGGTGTCTTGTCTGCCACTGTCTACACAGTCTCACAGTCACACCCAGCTCCTGCCACTCCTGCTCAGCCCAGTTCACCCTGACCCTGCTGCCCCACCTTGAGAGTGAGATTTCAAACAGGTTCCCCCCTTCAGTTTACCAAGTTGCCTAGCAACCAGCCAATCAATGGCATGAGGCCCCACCCCCACCCACTTGACTTCACACACAACTCGGCAGCTGGATTGGCTCCTTTCTAGTCTCACATCTCAACCCCTGGTTTCAGGAATAATATGCCAGTCCCCGACGCTGCTGGACAAGGCAGCCCACTAGTCACCCAACCCATCTCCCACCTCTGTCACAGCCTCCAAAACAGACATGAAGACTCCAGAATCATAAAATCTTTTTATATAAGCTCACCCCCACCTCCCTTGGTCCCTCCTTGTCCCTTCTCATCCTGGTGATCATCAGGGACACTGGGGTCTGGGCCACCCCCACACCACCACAGCTGCAGCCGACATTCCAGGTGGACATGTCGCAAGGAGAGCAAGGGGAGGTCTGGCTCCTGTTCCCCTTCATCCCCACTGTCAGTGGGCTCTGGAAACACACGCTGACCAGAGGCAGTGGCCAGCAGAGGCAGGCTAGGGTGCAGGCTGAGGGAGAGACACAGCATCTGTCAGCACCTCAGGGATTCACCTCCTTTCCCAACCTCAACCCTGAGATCGCTGAAAGTGAACTGAGGACCTCACTCCATTGGTGCAGTCCTTCTGGGGCAGAAAACTCAGCACAGGCTCTGGCTTCCCATCATTGCCAGTCCCACTGATGTCCCACACAGAGACAGCCCCACTGGTGCTGCCACTTGCTAGGAACTGCCCGCTCCTGGGGGAGAGATATTTGTTAGCATACAGGCATCACCTCTGGGGCAAGAACCCCTCACACCCAAAAGCTGGGACCCTTAGTTGGTCTCTGCATCCCTGAGGACATCACGGCCTTACGCAAGAAAGGACCATGGTCACTTACGGATCCAGATCAAAGTAGATGCGCTGATTGGTGGTTACCTCCCGACTCAGGGACCACAGTGGGTGACCAGGCTGCCGGATATCCCAGCAGAGGAGCTCAGCATCCTGAAGACACAGAATAGGGACCTAGGGTATCTGTCCCCCAATCTCACACAATGTCCCTTCCTCCCTCAAGCTTGGCATTCTCCAACTCCTGCCCTACACCCACACTCCTGCCATACTGTCCACCCACCTGCTTGGGTTCTCAGGTTGTGACCCCTACCTTGCGGGCTCCTGAGAAGAAGCGGTTGCCATCAGGGTGAAAGCAGAGGTGGGTGATGCCCCCTTGATGCCCTCCGAGCAAGGCAAGAGGGGAGCCATCATCCCAGGCATACAGGCCCAGGGAGCGGCCATAGGAGCCACAGGCATAGAGGGGCTGAGCTGGGCTGAAGGCTATGCAGGAGATGATACCACTCTGACCTTGCTTTTTTGCTAGAAAGGGAAGGAGGCACAATGTGGGGGAGAGGGCAACGAAACATGGCATTTACCAGGATAAGCAAAACTATTATCTGTCCCCTGCCATAGCATCAACATACTGGGACTCAACATCTCCCTCACCCTGTCTGTCACAAGCAAGATAAAAACTGGCCAGGTGTGGTGGCTCACACCTGTAAAATCCCAGCGGCTCAGGTGGCTGAGGCAAGAGGATCATGTGTTCAAAGCCAGCCTCAGCAAAAGTGAGATGCTAAGCAACTCAGTTGAGACCCTGTCTCTAAATAAAATACAAAATAGGGATAGGGATGTGGCTCAGTGGTCGAGTGTCCCTGAGTTCAATCCCTGGTACCAAAAAAAAAGAGATAAAACTAATGTTTTCTAGATCCTTCTACTCCCCCTCAAAGGACCTAAATGTCCAAGGCCCCCTTCTTCCTTCTCAAACCCCATTTTTCCTAGAAGGGACAAAGAGCTAAAGGCCTACAGAAAATAAACTTGGCCTCATCTCAAATTTTCTAGAGGGCTAGGGATGTAGCTCACTGATAGAACACTAGCCTAGTATTCATAAGACCCTAGGTTCCATCCCAAGCAACACAAAAATAAAATTTAAAAACTTCTAGAGATTAGAAGATTTTTGGTACACAGCTGACAGCATAGGTTCAGGAGTGAATTAAATGACTGACCTTGGGAAAGTTTCCTGAATCTATTTTCTTCTCTGTAACTGTGTACCACTTACCTCTCAGGACTAAAGTGAGGATAAAACAAAACCCCACCAAGTGGCTTCCTGGCTCCCATGAGGCCCTGATGCTGGCAGCATACCTTTCCCTTTCTTCCTCCCTTGGGTGGGGGCCAGAAGCTTACCAAATGTGGTTCGCACCTCACAGTCTCGGCCAGGTCGGGATGTGGAGAAAACACGCACAGTCCGGTTGAAGCCACAGAAGAGCTGGGAGCCATCCGGGGAGAAGCAGAGCGAGTGGGCTGCCGTCAGCTCATCCTGGGGGCAGGAAAAGGCTGAAAACAGGCCTTGCCAAGGCTTAGCTGTCCTCAAGGAAGGAAAGCTGGCCCCAGACAAGTGCTGGGGCTAGGCAGGAAGGTCTGTACCAGGTGGCTGTAGGCACGAAAGGAAGCCCGGAGCTCTCCAGTGAATGCATCCCAGATGTGAATTGGGTTCTCCCGGCTGCTGCTGGCCACGCTGAGAGAGACATGGACACTGAGGCCCCAGCACTGTCAAAGGAAGGGGAGGAAACCAACTGACCAGCCCTCTCAGCTCCCATCTGAAGAGCACACTGAGACTTCCTCCTCCCAAAACCCACAGAAGCCACTGACTCAGTAGAGGGACCCCTTGAAACTGGAGGCTGAGGAACAGCAAAGGAAATCACTTACTAGGAGGTGTCTGGTTGGCTTGAGGACATCAGCGAATACCAGCAGTAATCATATATGGTATCACCCTCCATCATTCGAAGGACAGGGGCCTAGACGGAAATGGGAAAATGCCAAGATTACTGGCAGGAGAGTCAGAGTCTCATGCCTGTAGCGGGTTTATGGCAGAGAGGGAAACCATGTATTCTCCACTAAGTAAGTAGAAGGCAAACGGGATATACACAGAGAACAGAATCTTTATCTCAATGTTCAAAGTTTAACTGAGGCTCTAATGTCAGAATCAGACCACGAAAGCCATATGAATTCATGCCTTCTAAATACTTTCAGAGGAAGAAACAAATTTAATGCCCCAATCCAGAGACAGAGAACCAACCAGTAATAGAAATATTTGGTGGGCACCTATGAGCTTCCATTTTATCTTTTAAAAAAAATATTATGCTGGGGCTGTAGGTCAAGTTTGATTCCCAGCACTACAAAAAAAGAAAAGAAAAAGAGAAGGAAACAGTCCAAACATGAAGTGTTTTGTTTTTGTTTTTTAGAAAAATCCTATGACTTCTCCACCCAGCTTTTTTTTTTTTTTTTTTTTAAATGTTTTTTCAGTTGTAGATGGACACAATATCTTTATTTCTTTTTATGTGGTGCTGAGGATCGAACCCAGTGCCTCACGCATGCACGGCAAGCGCTCTACCACTGAGCCACAATCCCAGCCCCAGCTTTTTTTTTTTTAATGTTTATTTTTTAGTTGTAGGTGGACACAATAGCTTTATTTATTTATTTATTTATTTAAATTTTTTTTTTTAGTTGTAGATGGACACGATGTCTTTATTTTATTGCTTTGTATGTGGTGCTGAGGATCGAACCCAGGGCCTCACACATGCAAGGCAAGCGTTCTACCGCTAAGCCACAATCCCAGCCCCGCTTTATTTTATTTTTATGTGGTGCTGAGGATCGAACCCAGTGCCTCCCGCGTGCTAGGCGAGCACACTACCACTGCACCATAACCCCAGCCCCTCTCCACCCAGCTTTTGAGAGAGAAGAAAAGGCATTAAAACCCCTTCTCTCAGAGGTAAACACTATCCTGAATATATTATTCTCATGTACTTCTTTAGGCATATATTCATAAGAAAAAATCAGTACCTAGCATTATACTGCATGACTTTAAGCTTAATATTAATGACATCATATGGTATACATTCCTAATTGTGGTAAGATTTGACCAAATGACACATTTTCCTCTAATTCATGCATTTACACTACTGCATAGTACTCCATTCCTGAATGTACCTAGATTGATCAATCCTCTCCTGCTGATAGTCATTGATGGTTTTCTATTTTTGACTCATGTGCTTTAACATTCTGACACATATGGAAGGGTTTCTCTAGTTTCTGCCAAAGAATGAACTTACTGGTCTTTATACTATAAATTTTGCCAACTTTGTGAAATAATGTCAAAGTTTTTTCCTGAAGTGCTCATCCTTATACAGCAGCAGCATATAAGAATGTCTGGTATCCAGTAGCTGGGGAGGCTGAGGCAAGAGGATTATGAGTTCAAAGCCAGCCTCAGCAATTTAGCAGGGCCCTAAGCAACTCAGTGAGACCTCGTCTCTAAATAAAATATAAAAAAAGTGCTGGGGATGTGGCTCAGTGGTGGAGAGCCCCTAGGTTCAATCCCCAGTACCAAAAAAAAAAAAAAAAAAAAAAAGACTGCCTGGTATTCTTTATTCTCTTGGCATTGCCAGATTTTTTTCAAACTTTCTCAGTTTGAAGGCTGTGAAATGGTATTTTGCTATGGCATAAATTTACATTTCCATCATTGCTAAGTGAGATTAGACTTTTCTTTTTTTGGTACTGAAGATTTAAATCAGGGGTGCTTTGCCACAGTCTTTTTTTTTTTTTTGAGATAGTCTTGCTGAGTTGCTGAGGATCTCACTAAATTGCTGAGGCTGGCCTCAAACTGGTAATCCTCCTGCCTTAGCCTTCTAAGTCCCTAGGATTAGAGGTGTGCATGACTGCACCCTGTTAGACATTTTTCTCTATATATTTTTTGCCATTTAGGTATACCTTTTCGTAACTTTTGCCCATTTTTCTACTAGGTTGTTGTGTTTTTCTTACTGATTTGTAGGAAATCTTTAAAACAGTCTGGATATTAGTCTGTCATCAGTTATTTGGTGATCCTCAGGGTGACATCACCTAGCTATGGCTTCAGTTTCTACCCCATCACTCTAAATCCATATAGATAACGCCTGGTGGACAACTGTTTCTGAGCATCCTACAGGCACTTCAAATTAAATTTATCCATCATAGCCCTGCACCTGCTATTCCTCCTGGGCCTAAAACCCAATTTTCAATCCTGGAATGTGCATGCCAGCCTTGACCACTACTACTCTTCTCCTTTCCGCTCCCCGCTCGACCGAAGACCAAATCTGCCAATTTTTCCTCCAGGTTTCAATCTGTCCTCACCCTTTTGTTCCCTCTCCCAAGATCCCATTACAAGCTACTGCTTCTTGCCAGCATTTCTGCAACACTCCACGTGTTCTCTGGTTTTCCCTGTACCCCATGCTCCTACCTGTACATTCTCCACACTTGCAGCCACAGCAAGGCCCCTGAGCTCTTATTTACATTGGAATTCTGTAGTGTCATTCTCTTGCTGAAAATGTTTGAATGACTCCATGTGGTCCATCCCCTTATAAAGACTTTCATTACTATGCTCCTACCCCAGACCCACATCTATCTACTTAGTCTATTTAAAATTTCCATGTACCACCATTTTTTAAATATCTTTATTTTATTTATTTATTTTTTACGTGGTGCTGAGGATCGAATCCAGCGCCTCACACATGCCAGGCAAGTGCTTTACCATTGAGCCACAATCCCAGACCCCCACCAATTGGACTCAGAGGCCCCAAAAGAAACCACCTCATCATACCCTCAACCTGCAGGTTTTCACATATACTATTCTCCAAGTCTGGAATATTCCTGTTTCACCTCCTCATAATTCCTCCAGATTGAGTGCTCGCAGATGCTTCTTCCTCTGGAAGCCTTCCCTGGACCCTCAGGATGAGGAAGGTGCCCTGCTCCATGTTCCTATAGCCTTCTGTGCTCCTCACTCTGCATCGTCTCTATCTGAGAAGTGGGGAATCATATCTGCCCTGCTCACCACAATCTCCTCAACACCTAGTGCATAATCAGCACTCAGTAAATAATGTTTTCATGAGCATATGAAAACAGGGGACTGTTTCAGCAACATGAGGTCCAAAATAATAGGACTTTGAATTAAAGCAGTCAGTGGAGTGGAGAGAAGCGGATGGATTAAAGATTAGGTGGACTTAATGAGATTGATAATTAATTGGATGTAGGGGGTTAAGAAAAGGAAGATTAAAGGATGAGACCCTAGCTTCTGGCTTGATTACCTCAGGCTATGAAGATGGCAGAGGACTGAAGGACCAAGGCCGAGATACCAATGTCCTTGATACGTGAGAAAGAATCAAATAGCATAAGTCTCAAAGGAAAAGGTTTTGCAAAGATGAAAGAACAATTGCCTGGCTGGGTGTGGTGGTGCATGCCTGTAATCCTAGTGACCCAGGAAGCTGAGGCAGGAGGATCCTAAGTTGGAGGCCAGCCTCTTCAACTTAGCAAGACCCTGGGTTTTTTTCTTTTGTTTTTGTTTTGGTACCGGGGATTGAACTCAGGGGTACTCGACCACTGAGCCACATTCCCAGCCCTATTTTGTGTTTTATTTAGAGACAGGGTCTCACTGAGTTGCTTAGCGCCTTGCTGTTGCTGAGGTTGGCTTTGAACTCACTATTCTCCTGTCTCAGCCTCCCAAAGTGCTAGGATTACAGGCGTGTGCCACCGCACCCACCCAGCAAGACCCTGTTTTAAAATAAAAAGGGCTGGAGATATGGCTCAGTGAGTAAGTGCTTCTGGGTTCAATCCCTGGTAGCCTTCCCCAAAAAAAAGAGCAATTGCCAGGCTCTAGCATTTGGAAATGAGACATCCCCAGTCCCAACTTGGAGGTGGAAGGCAAAGAGGATGCAAAACCTCTGTGGAGAGGGCTAGAAGTACAGTGAAGGCCTCCTGCAAAAGGCACAGGGTAGGGCGAGTGCTCAGAGAATTGAAAAGTTAAAATAAGAATTGTAGGGCTGGGACTGTAGCTCAGCTGTAAAGCGCTTGCCTCGCATGCGTGAGGCCCTGGGTTCGATCCTCAGCACCACATACAAAGCAATAAAATAAAGACATTGTGTCCATCTACAACTAAACAAAAATTTAAAAAAAAAAAAAGAATTGTAGAAAGCTCCCCGGGAGGTGGCGCACACCTGTGATCCCAGCACTCAGGGAGGCTGAGACAGGAGAATCATGAGTTCAAAGCCAGCCTCAGCAATGGCAAGGCGCTAAGCAACTCAGTGAGACCCTGTCTCTACATAAAACACAAAATAGGGCTGGGGATGTGGCTCAGTGGTCGAGTGCCCCTGAGTTCAATCCCTGGTACTCCCCCTTCCCCCCCCAAAAAAAAGAATTGTAGAAAGCTCTATGAAAGGAGAGAAAAAGGAGAACAACTGGAGAACTATGTTGGGAAGAGGATGTGTGTGTGTATATATTTTTTGATGGGGGGTACTGTAGATTAAACCCAAGGGCACTTTACCTCATCCTGAGCTACATCCCCAGCCCTTTTTACTTGTTATTTTGAGACAAGGTCTTGCTAAATTGCTGAGGCTGGCCTCAAATTTGGAATCCTCCTGCATTGACCTCCCAAATGACTGGGGTTATAGGCATGCACCACTGTAACTAGCCATCTCTCAGTATCTGTGGGACTTTGGTACCAGAAACCTCTAGATACCAAATCCCACAGATGCTCAAGGCCCTTCTATAAAACAGTGCATATGTGCATTGAACCTATACATAACCTTCCATATACATTAAATGATCTCGTTTACTTATAATACCTAATACAATGTATGTGCTATGTAAATAGCTGTTACACTATATTATTTAGGGAATAAAAACAAAGAAAAAAATCTGTACATGTTGGGCACAGCAATTCTTTTTTTTTTTTTTTTGGCACCAGGGATTGAACTCAGGGGTACCTGACCACTGAGTCACATCCTCACCCCTATTTTGTTTTATGTAAAGACAGGGTCTCACTGAGTTGCTTAGTGCCTCACTGTTGCTGAGGCTGGCTTTGAACTTGCGATTCTCCTGTCTTAGCCTCCCAAAGTGCTTGGATTTCAGGAATGAGCCACCGTGCACGGCCACAGCAATTCTTTTTTCCCCAAATATTCTAGAACTGCAGTTGGCTGAATCCACAGATACACAATCTACAGATGTAGAAGACCACTTATACCTGAAAATGTCTTTGCATCCATACATTGCTGACAGCAGGTTAAAAAGTCAAAGCTTTTGAAAACAAATTGACTATACTACAAGACATTAAAAAAACATTGCTGGGTGTGGTGGCACATGCCTATAATCCCAGAGGCTCAGGAGGCTGAGGCAGGAAGATCTCAAGTTCAAAATCATCCTCAGCAACTTAGCGAGACTCTGCCTCTAAATAAAATATAAAAAAGGGCTGTGGATATGGCTCAGAGGTTAAGTGTGTGCGTGTGTACACACGCGTGTATATTGTATACAAAATGTATATTGATGGGCTGGGGTTGTGGCTCAGTGGTAGAGTGCTTGCCTAACATGTGTGAGGCACTGGGTTCAATCCTCAGCACCACATAAAAATAAATAAAGGTCTTGTGTCCATCTACAACTAATTAAAAAATGTATATTGATGCTATCTCCTAGGTATTTCTTACCTATAAAATTTCCCTTAAGAAAAGACTCTCCTTCTGCATGAGGCCAAGTTCAATCCCCAGCACCAAAAAGGAAAGAAAAGAAAATATCCTCCCTCAAAATACATAACGATATTTACTGAAGACTAACTTATGATATTAAAATTCTGGAAATAACCCAAATGTCCACAATGGAAGAAGAGGTTAAAAAAACTATCAAAAGCATTCAATGCAATATCACACACCATTAAACACAATAACTATGAAGACTGGACCACCATGAAAAACATTTAGGATATGATTGCTCAAAGGAAAAAAGCAGGATACAAAACCATTTACCATAGGATTACAACCACATAAAAAGCTTTAGTACTTGGACAGAGCTTAGAAAGAATGTAGAAAAATTTAAAGGGCTGAGTTTTGTACAGTGATAGGTAATGATGACTTTTTCTTAACATTCCTGTTTCTCCAAAATGAATGTGTGCAATAAATACTCAACCTCCCACATTTCCAGAGTCTCTTCTAACCATCCCTACCGTAAACCACCTCTCGGCTCCTAATTCCTTTCAGGTTGGCGACAATCTGGCTCCCGACCCCTGAGACATGATCAATTTCTGTTCCTGGAGCCAGGGATTCTAGTACTTTATACCTTCCCACAAAACTCAAATTATCTGCAACCTCCCATCCATAAGCTGCATATTAAGGACCAGGCCACCCAAAATAGGCACCATTCTTCTATATTTTATTTATTAATTTATTTTAAATTTGTTTTTGTATTTACATAGACATGTATTCATTCATTCATTCATTCATTCATTCATACATACATACATTCATTCATTAGCAGTACTGAGGATTAAGCCCTGGCCTTTTCCAATGAACTACATGCCAATCCTTTGTTTTTAGTTGTCAATGAACCTTTATTTTATTTATTTATATGCAGTGCTGAGAATCGAACCCAGTGCTTCACCCATTCTGGGCAAGTGCTTTGCCACTGAGCCACAATCTCAACCCCTCCAATCCTTTTCATTCTTTTTTTTTTTTGGTATTGGGTATTGAACCCAGAGGCACTTTAACACTGAGCTACATCCCCAGTCCCTTATTTATTTATTTATTTGTTTATTTATTTATTTGGTATTTTTTAGTTGTCAATGGATCTTTATTTTATTTATTTATATATGGTGTTGAGAATCAAACCCAGTGCCCGACACATGCCAGGCAAGCACTCCATCACTGAGCCACAATCCTAGCCCCCTTTTTTATTTTGAGATAGGGTCTCACTAAGTTGCTTAGAGCCTCTCTAAATTGCTGAGAATGACCTCAAACTTGTGATACTCCTGCTTCACCCTCCCTACCCACTAGAATTACAGGCCTGCGCCACTACACCTGGCTCTTTTTGTTCTTTATTTTGAGACAGGGTCTAAGTTGTTGAGGCTGGCCTTGAATTTATGATCCTCCTGCCTCAGCCTCCCAAGTACTCAGCATTACAGGCATGTACCATTGCAACAGCCAGGGACCCTTCTTTTAAGGAAGCCATCAAGATCCACCCTCTCCTGCCATTAACTTTAAGCACTAAGAAGTTCCAGTCTTATGGGTCACCTAGAATCACTTCCATCTGTGCACTGCTCGACATACACCTCACCTGTCCCAATCCCACTCTTCCCAGCCCTCTCAAATCTGTAGGCCACAGCCTCTGACATTCCTACTCAAGGATGTAAAAACTCCTTTACTTCTCACCTTCTCTCCAGAATGTTCCATTTGCCCTGCTGGATTTGCCTGGTCCTAGCTGTCCTCTGTGGCCTTCAAGCTGAGATGGCACTAATGCTCATCCCTTTGTCAAGACACACTTCAAGGATAGGTGGGTGGGTTACACTTTGCTTCCCACTGTCATTTCCAAATTTTCTACTGTTCCAAGCCCAATTTCCCTGCAGTCTAGCTATCCACTTTCTGTCACACACCCCTATTTCCTAAGATTTTCCTTTCTGGTTTGCCACCCTTCTTTCTTCCTTTTTTCTTTTTCTTTTTTCTTTTTTTTTTTGGTACCGGAGATAGAACTCAGGGGTACTGGACCACTGAGCCACATTAGCACCTCACCTTGCTGAGGCTGGCTTTGAACTCACGATTCTCCTGTCTCAGCCTCCTAAACTGCTGGGATTACAGGCGTGCACCACTGTGCCTGGCTGTGGTTTGCCATCTTGCTCTCTGTATTTCCTCCTGCTACCATTCTTGGTGACTTCCAGTTCCACAGTAGCCTCTTAATTTGCTGTCTCTTCTGCCTGGCACAGTCTTTCCACAGGTATCAGTTTGGTCTCCTTCAGGTCTCTACTCAGATATCACTTAATAGAGAGGTCTTTCACTTTTTTGGGGGGAGGGGCTGGGGGTCAGTACTAGGAATTTAACCCAGGGATACTCTACCTCTGAGCTATACCCTAGCCCTAGCCCTGTTTTTTATTTTATTTTCAGACAGGGTATCCCTAAGTTCCCCAGACTGGCCTCAAATTTGTACTCCTCCTGCCTCAGCCTCCTGAGTGGCTGGGATTACAGGAGTCACACCCGTGCTCAGTGTTCCAGTCCTTTTTAAAATTATAACTCACAAGCCAGGCGCAGTGGTGCACATCTGTAATCCCAGTACTTTGGGAGGCTGAGACAGGAGAATCGCAAGTTCAAAGCCAGCCTCAGCAAAGGTGAGGTGCTAAGCAACTCAGTGAGACCCTACCTCTACATAAAACACAAAATAGGGCTGGGGATGTGGCTCAGTGGTTGAGTATCCCTGAGTTCAGTTAACCTGCCAGGAAAGATATACAACCACATTAACTGGTCTCACTTTAATCCCTAGTACCAAAAAAGAAAAAAATTGTAACTCACAGCTGGGCACAGTGGCACACACCTATAAATTCAGCAGCTTGGGAGGCTGAGGCAGGAGGATCACAAACTTGAGGCCAGCCTCAGCAACTAAGAGAGGCCCTAAGCAACTTAGCAAGGCCTTATCTCAAAATAAAAAAGGACCAGGGGCATTCTACTACTAAGCTATATCTCCCTTTTTAAATTTTTTTAAAATTTTGAGACACAGTCTCACTAAGCTGTCCAGGGTGACCTTGAACTTATTGCACTCCTCCTGCCTCAGCCTCCCTAGTTGCTTGGGATTACAGGCATGTGCCTCTACACCCAGCACTTCATTATCTATTTTTTTAAAATATTTTTTTAGTTGTAGATGGACACAATATCTTTGTTTAGTTTTTATGTGGTGCTGAGGATCAAACCCAGTGCCTCATGCGTACAAGGCAAGCGCTCTACTACTGAGCTACAATCCCAGCCCCTCATTATCTATTTTCTGCTTGTTTCTTTTTATTGTTGTTGTTTTCCACCTTTTTTTATTGTGCCCATTATAGTTGTACTTACTGATGGGATTTTGTTATATATCCATACATGCATACAATATAACAATACAATTTGGTTACTGATTGTTTCTTGCACTAAAATATAAGCTTCACAAGGACAGAGACTTTCATCTGACTGGTTCTCAGCACCTAAAACAAGAACTGGTATATAGAATGTGCTCAACAAAAATGCACTGAAATAGTAATGGCCTATAATCCCAGCTACTCAGGAGGTTGAGGCAAGAAGACAGCAAATCTGAGGCCAACTCAGGCAACTTAGTAAGATCTTTTCTCAAAATAAAAAATTTAAAAAAGAACTGAGGATATTGCTTAATGCTAGAGCATCCCTGGTTTCAATCCCCAGCACCTCCCAAACCCCCCCAACAGCGCCAGGTACAGTGCCACATGCCTGTAATCTGTTACTCTGGAGGCAGGAGGATCACAAGTTCAAGGTCAGCCTATGCAACTTAGGGAGACCCTGTCTCAAAATAGAAAGGGCAAGGGGATGTAGTTCCATGGTAGAGTGCTTGCCTAGCACGCATGAGGCCCTGAACTCTATACCCAATACTAGCAAAAAACAAAAACATGCATTGAACAAATAAGAATGAATGGATCCATCAAATACATGGGCCTGTCTCATGCCTTCATTTCCTTAGCAACCACAGCCATTGCCTTGGTGTACATCAAGCCCTGGGCTTTGTCATCACTGAGATAGCATACCTCAACTTCAGTCTCTACCACTTGCAAACCGTCTAGTTAATTTGCTCTGCCATTTCTACCATGATGATTATTCAACTTCATCAAAAACATATTTACAGGGGCTGGGATTATGGTGCAGTGGTAGCATGCTCACCTAGCACGCGTGAGGCACTGGGTTCGATCCTCAGCACCACACAAAAACAAAGATATTCTGTCCACCTAAAACTAAAAAATAAATAAATAAATATTTAAAACAAAAAAAACATATTTACATATATCTAGTTTACTATGACAAACCAACCCCTGAGGACACCCTCTCTTTTTAAACCCCAACCAGATTGTCTTCCTATTTCTTGCTTGCTTGCAAATGACTACTAGGCTTCACTGAATAATTACTATATGCCAGGCACTTTTTAAAACACTTTACATTAATTCATCATTAATTCTTTTAATTCTCATAACTGTTAGGTGGGTGTTATATCCTCACTTTCCAAAGAAACTACAGTCATTTTTTTAAAAATATATTTTAGTTATACATGGACACAGTGTTTTTATTTTATTTATTTTTATGTGGTGCTGAGGATTGAACCCAGTGCCTCACACATGCAAGGCAAGCGCTCTGCCACTGAGCCACAACCTCAGCCCCAGAAACTACAGTCATTTAACCTGCCAGGAAAGATATACAACCACATTAACTGGTCTCACTTTAAACACTGGCAACAGCTAGGTACAGTGGTACACACCTGGAGTCCCAGCTACTTGATAGTTTGAGCAAGAGGATTACTTGAGCCCAGAGGTTCAAGGCCAGCCTAGACAACATAATGAGACCTTGTCTTAAAAAAAAAAAGGAATAGCAGGGCACCTGTAATCCCAGTGGCTCGGGAGGCTGAGACAGGAGGATGGTGAGTTCAAAGCCAGCCTCAGCAACGTAGTGAGGAACTAAGCAACTCAGTGAGACCCTGTCTATAAATAAAATACAAAAAAAAGGGCTGGGGATGTGGCTCAGTGGTTGAGTGCCCCTATATTTAATCCCCAACACCAAAAAAACCCCTGAAAAACAAAAAAGGAATAGCAACAAACCTCTGGCGGGCACTGGGAAAAGAACAGTAAAACCATCTTCAACTTATAATGGTTCAAAATACAATTTTTCATCTTTATGATGGTTCAAAAGCAATATGCTTCAAATATCAAAAGTGATATGATTCAGTAGAAACCATACTTCAAATTTTGGTCTTTTCCTGGGCTAATGGTATGCAATATCATGAGTGAAAACACAGTACACCATGTTAAGCTATGATGTTCAGTGCATTAGGTGTATTAAATGCATTTTCAGCTTACAATATTTTCAACCTATGACAGATTTATCAGGATATAACCCTTATTAGTCAAGGAGCATCTGTACTACCACATTTCTACTTTCTAGGACAGATTCTTTAATGCCTTCTGCTCTCTCCACACAGGCCCTCTTCCTTCAGCTAGAGACTTCCCTTTATGCTTCACTGAGAGTAGACAAATCAAAAGACAGGAATATCCAAATCTTCTAACCACCAAACAGCTGCCTCTGAATGCTCCTCCACCTCTCTTCCTATGGAGAAGAAGGACTCTGCACTTAAGCCAACATTTCCAATGTGCTCTATATCCTGTCTGCACTGAGCCACCCGGAAACTTTTGTTATCCCCTCTTTTCAACAGCACTGCTATGGTTTGAACATGTTTGCCAAAAATTCATGTGTTCACTACTTAAACCCCAATTCATACAGTGATGATATTTGGAGGTGGAGCCTTTGGAAGGGAAACAGTGTGACAAGAGGTCATGAGGGTAGAGCCCCCATGATGGCATCAGTGACTTCATAAGAAAAAAAGAGAGACCTAGATTTGTATGCTCCTGCCATGTGATGTCTTCACCAGGCTATGACACAACAGAAGACTCACCAGGTGTGATCCCTCGATCTTGGGCTTCCCAGACTCCAGACGGTTAGAAATAAATTTTCTTTATAAATTACCCAGTCTCAGGTATTCCGTTGTGGCAACACAAAACAGAATAAGACAAGCATCAGGGGGCTGGGGCTGTAGCTCAGTGGTAGAGCGCTTGCCTAGCATGCGTGAGGCACTGGGCTCGATCCTCAGCACCACATAAATATAAGCAAATAAAATAAAGGTATAAAAAATACAATAACATTTAAAAAAAAAGACAAGCATCAATTCCTTTCTCTCTGCTGGGTTATTCCTGACATCACAAAACACTCAGTAAACCCTCTGACGCACAATCCCTTTGGTCACATTTTTTAGCTCCCTTTCACAGCAAAACCCCAAATAATTGTCTGTTCTTTTCCTTCTGCCACAATAATCAGTTTCTGCCTCCATTGCTCCTCTGAAAGCACTCTTGTCAAGATCACTAATAGCCTCTTGTCAGTCTCTCTTTTTTGCAGTACTCAAGGATGAACCAGTACTTTATCACTGAGCTATGTCCCCAGCCCTTTTATTTTAATTTGAGACTGGGTCCACTTAGTTGCCTGGGCTGGCATCAAACTTGCAATCCTCCTGCCTCAGCCTCCTGAGTCACGGGGATGACATACATGCGCCACCACGCCTGGTGTCGTCATTCTCTTAAGTCTACCTCACTCCATCTCTCAGTAGCATTAGTCATGACTGTTTCCACCTTTGTCGCTTCTCCTATACCCTACCTCAGATGCTGGTGCACCCAGGGCTCTGTGTGGGCCTTCTCCTCTTTCATTTACACTCTCTCTGGAGAATGAATCCATCCTCAAGACATGAGATGCCATCTACATATTCTACCACTTCTCAGAGTATATACTTCCCTGACCACAACGTCCCCTTAGAATTACATCTCACATTTAATATACTTAAAACCTGTTGACTTCTGTCCTCATACCTGTTCATATCCCTGTGTCCTTCTTTGAGTCCTTCATCTGCAAAAATCTGAACATCAGGTGCTGGTGTTGCAGCTTAGTGGTAGAGTGCTTGCTAGCACGTATGAGGCACTAGGTTTGATCCTCAGCACCACATAAAAAGAAAATAAATAAAACAAAGGTATAGTGCCCATCTACAACTAAAAAAAATATTAAAAACTTTTTAAAAAATCTGAACATCACCTTTAAATGTTTCCTTCCCTGTACCTCCACAACCAATGGATCTCCAAGTCTTACAAAATATACTTCAAATCCATCCACATCTTTACATCTCTCCTGACATCATTTCACCAACTCACCATAATCTTTCACCTGGGTTAAGTGCATCCTAGTGAGTCCCTCTGAATTCACCTCTGCTCACCCACAATCCACTCACTTCTCTCTTCAAAAACTTTCCTATTGATTCTCAAACTCCAAAAGGCCTCCCCATAAGACTTCACATGATGTTACTGCTAGTAACCTCAGCATCTTCAACCCACTTTCCTCCACACTAATATTCTTTCTATTCTATGAACATAGAAAGCTCTTTCCCAGCTCTGGGTTTATTTATAATACTATTGCTTCTTCCTGGAAAGTTCTTGCCCTGGCTCTTCATGTGACTGATTCATTATTCTTTTCAGGTCTCAGCTCAAATGTCTTTTCAGAGAGCCCCTCCCTGACCATTGTATCTAAAGTGGAATCTTCTCATTGGTTTCTACTAGTTCTGTTTACTTCCTTCACAGTATGCATGCGTGCATTTATTTTAAAAACAGAGTCTCACTATGCTGCCCAGGCTGATTCAAATTCCTATCCCAGTCTCCCAGAACATTTATTTTAATCTGTTATGATCTCGTTTATTTATTGGTTTACATTTGCAAACCACACAAGAAAACCAGCTCTTCATCTATCATGTTCAATTCTTTACCATTTCAGCACCACAGTGACTGATATATTAGTAGTTACTCAATAAATATCTATAATTAAATTAAACTGTCACAAGAAATCTACTTTCTAGAAGCTGGACGCAGTGGCGCACGCCTGTAATCCCAGCACTTTGGGAGGCTGAGACAGGAGAATCACGAGTTCAAAGCCAGCCTCAGCAACGGTGAGGCGCTAAGCAACTCAGTGAGACCCTGTCTCTACATAAAACACAAAATAGGGCTGGGGATGTGGCTCAGTGGTCGAGTGCCCCTGAGTTCAATCCGCAGTACCAAAAAAAAGAAAGAAAAGAAAGAAATCTACTACGTTCTAGAGAAAACACATATTCCTGACTAAAGAGGGGACAAATGCCTCTTTCTCTTGATTTTTTTTTTGGGGGGGGGGAAGGAAAGGGGATTTCTAGGGATTGAGCCATGCGTGCTCTACCACTGAGCTAAACATCCAGTCCTATTTTTTTATTTGGAGACAGAGTCTCACAAAGTTGCTGGGGCTGGCCTTCAACTTGTGATCCTCCTGCCTCAGCCTCCAGAGTCACTGGGATTACAGGAGTGTGCCACCATGCCCATATACATCTCTTAAAATGACTTCAGAATTCAGGGCAAAAATGCTACATTCAAAAATTCATAGAGCAGGGAAAGTACATTTGTGAACAGGAAACTTGTGGACTATACTTTCTCCATCCACATAAAGGGCTTAAATGTTCAATGTCTCCATGATGGGGCAGAGTTAGACCCTACCCTTACCATTTCTGTGTATTCCACTTGCTCTCCCTCATTATACAGCTCTGGGGGCAGGTTGTAAATCCGCAGGATGTTATCAGCACTATTGGTCAAGATGCAGGAACCATCAGGGGCCCTAGAAATATGGCAAAGAGTTAGGAAACTGGATAGACTTATGCCTTCCAAGTATAGGGTCTGTCTCTAGTAAGTAAGCCCCAGAGTCCTTGTTATAAGACACAAAGCCTAGAAAATTTTTAAGTTCAAATAGTCTGAGGAATTCCTCTCTTGTTCCCACCTCTGGTGGATCCTTTTCCCAGACAAGTGTGGTGTTTTCATCTCTCTGTCCCACTGTCCTTACTTACCACTTACAGCCTTTCAAGAAGTTCTCAGGTTGGGCGCTAAACTCAGACCAGGAACCACTGAGAAATCGAGGTAGCCAGGAGAAGCTGTAGTTCCAAGTGCTGTGAGGAAGATGAAAGAGCAAACCTGGGTCGCTAGAGCAAAGGGGAAATGGACCTGGAGAAGTGGACACACACTTTCTTAGATTACAAAGTCAACTACCACTTACGTGTCTCCCTCATCCTCCGGAGCGGTTTCCTCAGACACGCCTTCCAAGGCTTCTTCAGACCCCAACTCCGGAACACTTGTTCTTTCTGCAGGAGAGCTAGCCTTTTCATGAAGTTCTTGCTTCTTGATTTGAGGACTCAACTCGCGAGGAGTATCAAACTCTGATTCCAAGGGAATAGAGAGAGATGTTGGGTCCTCCTCCCTCAGCTCCTGGGACACAGCTGAGCCAGCCACGGGATCTGGGGACATCTGGGGCAGATCATCCCCACTAGGTGGCGGTGGTATAAGTCCAGGGTCTGTATTTTTATCCATCGGAGAAGCATGGGGAGAGAGACAGGCTGGTACTGGGGCCTGGTCTAAAGGAAGGCTGTCCGGCGCTAAGAGTTGCTCCTCCGACGTCTTCATGCTGCAGAGAAAGCGCTGCAGACATTGGCCACAGCCGGGCAACTCTCTGCTGCCTACCAGCGGCCCGACGCACAGGACTGCCCGGAACGGCTTCAAAGTTCTCAGGGATCAGAAGTGGGGAAACCCACCACTGCCTTCCTTCCTCTTCCAGGGAAAGGCAGAAAACCCCAGGCCTGCGAAAATAGAAGGACACCAATAGTAAAAGCAAACTCTGCTAAGCACTGTGGGCCGCTCCGCGCCACTTGTTCTCGCGGGACTTGGGCACGCGGTCTGATTGGACCTCTTCATTCCGGATCAGATTTCGCGGGCGACCCCCCAGAGGGCGGGAAGTATGCGTTGGATTCAGCGTACGCCCCGAGATTTAGGGCTCCTAGTAGCTGCTGGGAGTTGTAGTCTGAACGCTCCGTCTTGGCGAGAAGGGTCCCAGCTCCCCCTAACCGTCTCCCGCAGTAATTCTTAAAGCACCTACCCTCCCTCGCCTGCAGAGAGCGCTTGATTCAGATTTTGCATCTCATTCGCCCAATTCCTCAGACTTCTCTCTTCATTCATTCGATAAATTTTATCAAGCTCTTACTTCCTACCCAGCACTGTACTAGGCATTGGAGAATATTGTAATGAATAAGATAGCTAACAAATCTTGTATCCTAAAGCCAATGCACAAATGAATCTTTTCAGTGATATGGGCTATGAAAGAAATAAACAAGATAGTGTGATATAGGGACTGGGGCTGGAGCTCAGTGGTAGCGTGCTCGCCTAGCACGCGTGACGCACTGGGGTTCGATCCTCAGCACTACATAAAAATAAATAAAATGAAGAGATTCTGTTCACCTACAACTAAAGAATAAATATTTTTTTAAAAAGATAGTGTGATATAAAGTCTCCAGGGGAATACAGTAAATTGAGATATTAAGGAAAGCCTTCCTTTTTTTTAATAATGTTGTTGTATTTTTATAACTTTGTTATATTTATGTGGTGCTGAGGATCGAACCCAGTGCCTCACGCATGCTAGGCAAGCGTTCTACCACTGAGCTACAGCCCCAGCCCAAAGCCTTCCTTTTAAGGTGACATTTTAGCTGATGATAAGAAACTATCCAACTAGATCTGAAAGCTCAGTGTTCCAGACAGAGAATGGCAAATGCAACAGTTTTCTTCCATCCACCCTTTATACTTGACACAGTAGCGGAGTCCCGCAAAATGGTTTCCACCAATTCTGCCCTCGCGGCTCTGGCTTGTACTACTTTCCCGCTTCAAAATGTCAGGAGCTACAGCACCGATACAACGTGAATCCTGACTTCTCCCCATTCTCCCCAATTCCTTCCGTTCGCCTGCAAGGCAAATTACTTGCCCTTACTTGTCATGGCGATTGTCCAGCTTTGTGCCAGGAGCCTCGCGAGGGTTGCTGGGATTGGGACTTTCCCCTCCCATGTGCTCAGACTGGCGCTAAAAGTTTTGAGCACCTCAAAAGTCCAGAGCCAACATCCTGGGCGTAGGTAGCGGCGGGGCTCTGAGGGGCACCTGGCGACCTTGTTTGGAGCGTGCTTCCCAGGTCGGTGACACGCTGCCCTGAGGACGGGGTAAGGTCTCGATTAAGCTTGATGAGTCCTCTCTGAGTCACGGGCTCTGGACTCGGTGTATTTGCAGCTCAAGAGAATCGCTGGGTTTGGGGAGGGGGGGTGCAGTGGGCTTGGCTACATAGGGGGAAATGGCTGGCCGGATCAATATAGGGATGCAGTGTTGGGAGGCCTGGATGTAGATAATGAGGATGTTAGTATCAACTAGACTCAAAGCTAAATATTTGGGCAGGGGGTTGGACTTTGAAGAATCTTGAGCCTTCCAAAAGCCTACTCCCTCCTCCCCCCGGGTCCCCCAAACACCCTTATCTACGCAGAGCAGGATGCTGGGAATCCCTGAAATATGATGCACAAAGCACTAGTTTGAGACTTTCTTGAGATGTTATAGCCCATGACATCCTAGTGGAACCTCGGGCTCCATTCCAAAATTAATTGGGGTGATCGGGAAGCCCTAGCCGCTAGGGTCCCCAACTTCCGGACCTTTGTCCTTTCTGAAGTGATCTTTCCAGTCGGCCTCCGGCTCCGCTAGCTGGAGAAAATCCAATTAAAGACTATCAGCCGTAGATGTGGGAAGTGCTAAATGAAAGTTTAGCCCGCGAGACCGGGCAGGATCTTGCGGGTCTGAGAGGCCCAGCAGCCCTGTTATTGTTTGGCTCTACATTTACATTTCTGCTACCTGCAGTACCATTTCCGGTTTCTTTTTGTCGGAAGAGCTCACTGTTGTCTCAGTAAGAGGGAAGTAGAAAGAAAATGTGTTTTAGGCAGGTTCCTATTGCTTGCGGAGGGAAACTGTTATACCCCTCCTCCATTCTTTTTCTGAACTACTTGGTTATTGCTTTTGCAAAGCACCGAGTATTTGTTTTGGTCCAAACCTCAGTCCCTCCCCCTCTTTGAATGGTGCACTCCATTCCCCGGTCGCCGGCAATCTAGACGGACGCTACCATTGCGTAGAAAGAAGTGGGGGGAGGTGTTGTAGAAGGCGAAGCCTGGGTATTTTTGGAAATAGTTACATTTAGGAATCAATTTTTTGGAAAGAGTGCAATGGTAGGTCGTTTGTTTCGGAAACACAATTTATCCAGCATCCGGTTTTGGGCTGAGCCATTCCAATTCTGGACGCAGACCGAACGTCGTGAGAGCGGAAGGGGCGGGCCTTAGGGAGGGACGCCCCGAGGTCCTAAGTGCAGTCTGCTAGTCAAAGCCAGTTTTTCCCAGTGGGAGGTAACGGAACTCTTCCAAGTCTCACGCAAATCCATTTCTCTTGCATAGTCATCATTTAGGGCTGGTCATTTCATTCACCATTTACCGTCCACTTCATGTATACTGTGTACCCTATTTTTGTGCTTTGTGGGTTTGTTTTTTGTTTTGGTACTGGGGATTGAACTCGGGTACTCGATCACCAGCCACATCCCCAGCCCTATTTTGTGTTTTATGTAGAGACAGGGTCTCACTGAGTTGCTTAGCGCCACGCCATTGCTGAGGTTGGCTTTGAACTCGCGATTCTCCTGTCTCAGCCTCCCTAAGTGCTGGGATTACAGGCGAGTTCCACCGTGCCCGGCTTGCTTTGTTTTTTCCTAAATACGGGTTGCATTTACACAGGGCGCTTTGGAAAAGTTTTACATTTCCTCTTGTTCACCTGAAGGTTCAATAATCTTAGTCTTTGAAATAAATTGACAATATACTAAAAGGGAACACAATAACTTGGCTGCAGGAGACACACATTCAGCGTGAAACTTAAAGGAGGGCCAGATCAAGTTTATGTAGATCTAAAGCTTAGACTTTGGGGGCAGGGATAAAGAAGGGAACGCCGGCTGTGGCATGTTGAAGGGGGGAGGTGCACTACGAGCAGGGGTTGTCTTGTTATGCAGATAGTCTCCCAGGTAACTGCCATTTGTGGTAATCTCTGACTGAACTAGGTGTCAGAATCCCAGTCTCTTCTGAATGTGAAAAGATCTTTCCAAGACCTTAAGGGGGATATCACATAGCAATGCCTGTTCCTGCTTCTGCTGTTTATTAATGTATATGTATGTGTAACATATTTTTTGAACAATTTTCTGAACCAGTACTGTCTGCAGAGGTGTGCAGTTTCTCTGAATAATTTACTACAGTAGTTTCTAGATATCCACACTAGGTGGGGGAGGGGATTGGTTCCAGGATGCTCAAGTCCCTTACAGAAGGATTAAAATCCTATAATGATTTCAACAATGCAGAAAAAGCAGTTAACAATATTCAATACTTACTTATAATTTCAAACAAACCTCAGAGCAATCTAATAAGGGAAAATTTTCTTGCTTTGATAAAAAGGCATTTACGATTAAGTATTAAGATAGTTAGCTGGGCATGGTGGTGCACACCTGTAATCCCAGCAGCTCAGGAAGCAGAACCAGGAGGATCATGAGTTCAAAACCAGCCTTAGCAACGGCCAAGCACTAAGCAACTCAGTGAGACCCTGTCTCTAAATAAAATACAAAATAGAGCTGAGGATGTGGCTAAGTGGTCGAGTGCCCCTGAGTTCAATCCCTGGTACCAAAAGAGACACTTATGGTAGAAGACTGAATGCTTTTCATCTTAAGATCAAGAACTAGGGCTGGAGTTGTGGCTTAGTAGTAGAGTGCTTGCCTACCACATTTGAGGCACTATGTTCATCCTCAGCACCACAGAAGAAATAAATTAATAAAATAAGTATATTTTTTAAAAGATCAGGAATTAGAAAAGGATTTGATTTTCACCACTTCAGCATTGTACTGGAGGTCCTAATCAGCAAGAAAAAGAAATAATGATTAGAAAGAAAGTCTTTTTATTTACAGCCTGTGTGTTTATGTAAAAAGTCATAAATGGAGAATTCATAAAATATACCAGAACTAATAAGTTAATACTGCAGGGTTACAGATTACAAAGGCAATATACTTAAATTATCTTTTTATATACTGGCAATCATTGAGTCTGAATTTGGAGAATGAATTTTAAAAACAGTAGCATTCATAGAAGCATCCAAAACTATGTTGTGCTCAGGGATAGATTTAACAAAATGGATGAAAGCTCTGCATTGAAAGCTATAAACTATTGCTGAGAGAATTGAAGGATGATTTAAATAATGGAGGGATACTCTGTTGATGGATTGGAAGGCTTAGTGATGAATCGCAATCAAAATCTTTGTGTCTTGTTTGTAGAAATTGACAAGCTGGTTCCAAATTGAAAAAATAGTACAAAGTTAGAGGTCTTCTTTTTTTTTTTTTTGAGACACTGGGGATCGAACCCTGGACCTCCTGTGAGCTACATCCTCAGCCCCCAAACTGGAGGTCATTAACTATCTGACTTCAGGATTACAGTAAAGCTACATTAGGACTAAAGAACCAATGAACAGAATAGAGTCCAGAAAAATATATATATAAATGTGGCCATACGATTTTCTACAAGGATGCTACTGCTAAAATGAAAGGAAAGTCTGCTGCAAATGATATTCGGCCAATTTGGGGCAGTTAAACTTGACCCATAGCTTACATAAGACTCAGAATTAACTAGAGATTGGTAATTGATCTAAACATAAAACCGTGGTGCATGCCTTTAATCTCAGCAACTTGGTAGGCTGAAGCTGGAAGATCTGAAGGTTAAGGCCAGCCTGAGCAACTTAGTGAGACCCTATCTCAAAATTTTAAAAAGCTGGGGATGTAGCTCAGTGGCAACACCCCCCTGGGTACAACAGGTACAGTCAGCAGTACTAAAAATAAATAAATGCATATATACACATACCTTCACACAACTCTGAAATGTACTTTCAGAAGAAAACATGGGACACCAATTCTTACTCCCCCTCCCCCTCCCTTTCCCCTTTTACTAACAGGATCAACCAGTTATTTTCTGGTGTAGGGGTAAGTTACAAGATTGTTTCAAAATTTGTCAAATCAAAGTTTATACATTTCACCATATGTGAGTTTTACCTCACAAAGTTGTTTGTTTTTTGTTTTGTTTTGTTTTTGTTTTTGTTTTTGGTACTGGAGATTGAACTCAGGGGCACTCATCCACTGAGCCACATCCCCAGCCCTATTTTGTGTTTTATGTAGAGACAGGGTCTCACTGAGTTGCTTAGCACCTCGCCGTTGCAGAGGCTGGCTTTGAACTTGCGATTCTCCTGTCTCAGCCTCCCTAAGTGCTGGGATTACAGGCTTAGGCCACTGTGCCCGGCTTCTCAAAAAGTTTTGCTGGGGAGTGGCTACAAGTATAGGTGAGATAGTAAGGGAGCATATTGATTATGAAACGACGATAGATACATGAGATTACATTATTCTGTTTCCTTTTTTTAATGTGTTGAATTTTTCCATAAGATTTTTTTAGAGGGCGTATTGGGTATTGAATTCAGGAGCGCTCAACCACTGAGCCACATCCCCAGTCCTATTTGTTTTATTTAGAGACAGGGTCTCACTGAGTTGCTTAGCCCCTCGCTATTGCTGAGGCTAGCTTTGAACTTGTGATTCTCCTGTCTCAGCCTCCCAAAGTGCTGGGATGATAGGCGTGCCTCACCATACCCGGCTTCCATAAGAAGTTTTTTCCTGTTTTTGTTTTTGTGGTGCTGCTGGGAATCAAATCCAGGGCCTTGGACCTGCTCAGCAAGCACTCTGCCACTGAGATACATCCCCAACCCTAAAAGATTTATTTTGGGGGTACCAGGGATTGAAATCAGGGGAACTCAACCACTGAGACATCCCCAGCCCTATTTTGTATTTTATTTAGAAACAGGGTCTCACTGAGTTGCTTAGGGCCTTACTTTTGCTGAGGCTGGCTTTGAACTCACAATCCTCCTGTCTCAGCCTCCCTAGCCACTGAGATTACAGGCATAAGCCACTGCACCAGTCCAAAAGATATTTTTATACCAGACTTTGTGAACCTTAGGAAAATAGTTGGGCATGGTGGCACACACCTGTAACCACAGCAGCTCAAGAGGCTAAGGCAGGCAGATTGCAAGTTTAAGGCCAGCCTGAGCAACTGAGTACCTAAGTAACTTAGGAGGACTTTGTCTCAAAATTAAAAGGGCTGGGGGTATGGCTTAGTGGTAAAGTGCCCCTGGGTTCAATCCCCAATACCAAAGAAAGAAAGAAAGAAAAAACAAGCAAGCAAGCAAGCTTAGGAAAATAATTGTTCAGCTTTTGAGACAGCCCAGGTTCACATCCCTGGTTCTGCCCTGCAGCTTTAAAAACCCTGGTAAATAAGCCGGGTGCGGTGGCTCAAGCCTGTAATCCCAGCACTTAGGGAGGCTGAGACAGGAGAATCGCAAGTTCAAAACCAGCCTCAGCAACGGCGAGGCGCTAAGCAACTCAGCGAGACCCTGTCTCTACATAAAACACAAAATAGGGCTAGGGATGTGGCTCAGTGGTCGAGTGCCCCTGAGTTCAATCCCCAGTACCAAAAAAAAAAAAAAAAAACCTCTGGTAAATAACTTAATTCTTCAAGTCTCAGTTCCCTCATCTGTTGTTGAAACCTACCTTGCTTGCTTTTAGAGGGAGGCCTATAAGCCTGTAGGGCCTACAGCAGCAGCCACTGTTAGGCTTATGATGGTCCCTGCCCCTCATTGGGGTCTCAGCTAAACTTACTGTCTTCCCACCCAGCATGTCATTAAGCACTGCCCCCCTCAACCAATTGTTAGGTCCAGTTCAGCTTAATACATTCATATCATGGCCTCCTCGTGCTGCGGACTTATAGAATGTACCTGCTCTGAAAAGATTTGCTACTGGTGGGTATGTATTCTTGCCAGAAAAACATCAAGAATATAGTTGCAGCTGAAGACCTGAGTGTTAGAGACCTTACACCTAATAGAAGAAAAAGTAGGACCAAATATTCATCATGTCGACCTGACTTCCTTAACCAGACTCCTAAAGCGCAAAAAGTAAAATTAAGAATCAGTTAATGGGGGTGTGGCTCAAGTGCCCCTGAGTTCAATCTCCAGTACCAAAAAAAAAATAATCAATAAATGGAATGGACTCAAACTAAAAAGCTTTTCAGCAAAGGAAACAGTCAGTAATGTGAAGAAAGAGCCTACAGAATGGGAGAAAATCTTTACTACACACACCTCAGATAGAGCACTAATCTTCAGGATATATAAACACCTCAAAAAACTTAACACAAAAAAAAAGCAACAGAGGCCTGGGATATAACTCAGTTGGTAGAGTATTTGCCTTGCATGCACAAGGCCCTGGGTTTGATCCCCAGCACATACAAAAAAAAAAAACAATCCAATCAATAAATGGGCTAAGGAACTGAACAGACACTTCACAAAAGAAATACAATCAATCAACAAACATGAAAAAACGTTCATCATCTCTAGCAATTAGAGAAATGCAAATGAAGACTACTCTAAGATTTCATCTCATTCCAGTCAGAATGGCAATTACCAAGAATACAAGCAACAATAAGTATGGGCGAGGATGTGGGGGAAAAGGTATACCCATACTTTGCTGGTGGGACTGCAAATTGGTACAACCACTATGGAAAGCAGTATGGAGATTCCTCAAAAAACTTGGAATGGAACCACTATTGGACCCAGCCATCCCACTCCTTGGTTTATACCCAAAGGACTTAAAAATCACCATCCTATCAGTGACACAGCCACATCAATGTTTATAGCAGGTCAGCCGGGCGCGGTGGCTCACGCTTGTAATCCCAGCACTTAGGGAGGCTGAGACAGGAGAATCGAGAGTTCAAAGCCAGCCTCAGCAATGGCGAGGCACTAAGCAACTCAGTGAGACCCTGTCTCTACATAAAACACAAAATAGGGCTGGGGATGTGGCTCAGGGGTTGAGTGCCCCTGAGTTCAATCCCTGGTACCA
>PVHX01016352.1:0-43553 GCA_004024805.1 Geosciurus inauris
TTTGGTACTGGGGATTGAACTCAGGGGCACTTGACCACTGAGCCACATCCCCAGCCCTATTTTGTGTTTTATGTAGAGACAGGGTCTCACTGAGTTGCTTAGCACCTCGCCATTGCTGAGGCTGGCTTTGAACTCGCGATCCTCCTGTCTCAGCCTCCCTAAGTGCTGGGATTACAGGCTTGAGCCACCGCGCCCGGCTAAGAGTAATTTTTTTAAAACCTGGGATAATATGTAAAATTTTGCAAAGCTTTGAAAAAGATTAAAATGATTATAATATCTGGTAGTTATTGAGCATTTGATGCCCAAAACACTGAGAGAATTGAGGATATTGCCTTTTTTAACTCATTTTTATAATAGCCTAATATGGTAAGTACTATTGTTAGTTTCTCTATTTTACAGAGGAATCTGAAGTACAGAGGTTAAGTTACTCTTACATTGACCCTTTAAGTGAATGAAACTTTGCTGGAGAGTATTTTCTTCCTAATTTTGTTACCATATAAATTAATCTGTAGTTACTAATATTCAATATATTTTTATATGCCACAAATTATAATTCACATACAATTATTAGGTGATTTTATAAATATTGGTTAAACTTAATTGGATTAATAGAAATAGTTATTAAAATTATAATAGGACAAGTATAATTTAAAATTTTGAGCTCTTAGAGAAAAGATTAATTTTTTTTTTTTTTTTTTGGTACTGGGGATTGAACTCAGGGGCACTCGACCACTGAGCCACATCCCCAGCCCTATTTTGTGTTTTATGTAGAGACAAGGTCTCGCTGAGTTGCTTAGTGCCTCGCCGTTGTTGAGGTTGGCTTTGAATTTGCGATTCTCCTGTCTCAGCCTCCCTAAGTGCTGGGATTACAGGCTTGAGCCACCGTGCCCGGCTAGATTAATTTTTAAAAAAATCTTCTTTTAAACTTTTATTTTATTTATTTGTTTATTTTGTATGTGGTGCTGAGGATTGAACGCAGTGCCTCACACGTGCGAGGCAAGCGCTCTACCACTGAGCCACAACCCCAGTCCAAGATTAATTTTTTAAATAAAAACTTTTTAAGGATTGTGACATTTAATGTTACCAATTGACATGATTTGATTTTATTTCCAGGCTAAAATAGAACACATTAAATTATTCTCTGTCAGATTATCAGAGGGATAGTAGTTATGATTTATAAAATTGTACATTTGGACTTCAGTAAACTCATCTCAGATTTTTCTCAAATTGAACTATAGGGAACAATCTGCCTTAGGATAATAATGAAAAAAAAAAGTGAAGTAGAAGCCATTTTTTGTTGTAGTTAAATTCTAGTGATTAAGTAGATTTTAGAATATCTTTAGTTTTTCTTTTCTTTTTCATTTTTTTTGACTGTTATAAAAAGTTTACTTAACAAAAAGCACATGACCTGATTTTTACATCATAATAAAACAGGGCCTTTGGAGAGGGGACATGGACTTCTCTGCTCAATAGCCATTTTTTAAATATTCATTTCCAGGCTTCTTAACAGGATGATCCTATTTCCTTGTATTACTGAAATTCTAGTTTTGTTGTGTTGCTCACTGGTTTCCATTTCTATACAATCTATCACAACATTGATAAAGGGATCAAATTCCCACAGTATTTCTTGGACATATCGCCACCATTTAATTTCAAAATAACTTTCTTGTCCATACATTTTTTAATGTAAGAGGGTGAGCTCTGCTTATGGTATATACTCCACAGGTCTACAGCTGTTTTGAAGCAGAATTTGTGGTCTCCCTCAGACTTTTTATTTTTTCTATTACTTTTTCTTTGACAGTATTGGTGGTAGCAATATAGGCACTCAGGAGGACCATCCTAGCAGAAAGTCTGCCTATGATCTTTCCTCTGTGGAAGTTACCTCCCAGCATTCATCTGGAGCCCAGTCTGCTGCATCATCTCATTCATCTACTTCTTCTAAAGGAAAGAAAGGAAAAAAGGAAAAGATAGAATGTAAGTAGAATTCCACATGGTGACTATATATGATTTTTTGGGTAGTGATCTACATTATGATTTGATTCCATTAGAAGTTGGAGGAATTTATGATAATGTAATAGCTTAAAATAATGCTTTTTGGTCTGTAGCAGTGTATATTTTTCTTAATACTAAAGGAATACATGATAAAAAAAGAATTATAGATAAACACTCAACCAAGAAGTGCAAATGCCCCCTTGATTATTCTGTTCAGAGACAATTACCATTAAACATTTTGGTGCCTATTTTTCTAATATATACATAAAACCACACATATACATCTTCATTTAAAAAACAAACACAGATACTATTGCTTTGCAACTGCTTTTGGAAAAACTTAATAATATAGCACACTCATACCTGAGTATCATTAAATATTATCTTTACATTTCCCTCACATTTTCTTATCTATAAAATTGTAATAGATGTTTCTTGGCAGTTTTGAAGCTCACATGAAATTATCAGAGATAATATGTATATTCCAGTACTTAGGCACAGTAGCTATCACACTGGCATTCAGTAAATTTTTAAAATTCTTTTTAGCTATACACAATATTAGGATTCATTTTAGCGTAATTATAAAAGCATGGAGTATAATTTGCTCTACTTCAGTCCCCAGTACTTCCCCGTTCCATCCTTCTTCCCTTTCCTTTTCCCTTCCCTTTTTCAGTAAACATTTTTAAGTGATTGAGATACTCTTCAGTGCACTCAATTCTAAAGTTGACTAATTTGTTCTGTAGGCATACAGGTGAGGAGATGCTGGATTATGCAAAAGCCTCTTAAACTCACAGGATGGCCTCAAGCGAGGGAATGATTTTGCTTCCACAACTTTTTGTAATTGTAAAGATAAATCCTGCTCATTGAGTTAAAACTGGGGAGGGTTCTATGAAGAAGAACAAAACCAGTCAATATGGGAAACTATGTTTGAAAAAAAATCATCAGTAATTCCTGTACTTAGAGATAACTAATGTTAACATTTTTATTGTAGCAAAACATATACAAATTTATCATTTTAACTGTTCTCAGGTGTTCAGTTCAGAGGCATTTAATACACATTCAGTCCTGCAACCATCACCACTATCTCCAGAATTTTTCATCTTCTCATATTATCCATTAAACAATCTCTCTCCATTCCTCCTTCCCCAACCCTTGGCAACCGCTGTTCTGTTTTCTGTCTCTATGACAGTATATGGGTGTTACTTCATATGAGTGGAATTACGCAATATTTGTTTTTTCGTATATAGCTTTTTCACTTAGCATAATGTGTTCAGGGTTCATCCTTGTTGTAGCATGTATCAGAATTTTCCTTTTAAAGGCTGATTAATATTCTGTCATATGTATAAACCCCATTTTGTTTATCCATTTATCTGTTCTTGGATGTTTGTTCTTTTCTACCTTTTAGTTATTGTAAATGATGTTGCTATGAACATTGGTGTACGGATAACTGTTTGAGTCCCTGCATTTAGTTTTTTTGTGACACATGAAGATGTGGAATTGCTGGATCAAATGGCAGTTCCATTTAATTTTTTAGAAACTACCATACAGTTTTTCATAGCATCTATGTCCATTTCACATTTTCATCAGTGATGCACAAGGGTTCCAGTTTCTGCATATCCGTGCCAACAATTGTTATTATCTGCTTTTATTTTTTTATTTTTTTGGTACTGAGGTTTGAACTCAGGGGTACTCGACCACTGAGCCACATCCCCAGCCCTATTTTGTGTTTTATGTAGAGACAGGGTCTCACTGAGTTGCTTAGCACTTCGCCGTTGCTGAGGCTGGCTTTGAACTCACAATTCTCTTGTCTCAGCCTCCCAAAGTGCTGGGATTACAGGCTGCGCCACTGTGCCGGCTTATTTTCTGCTTTTTGATAATAAACATCTTCATGGGTATGAAATGTTAACATTTTTTGTTTTTTTGATTTTTTTTTTTTGTACTAGAGATTGAACTCAGGGGCACTCGACCACTGAGCCACATCCCCAGCCCTATTTTGTGTTTTATGTAGAGACAGGGTCTCACTGAGTTGCTTAGCTCCTTGCCATTGCTGAGGCTGGCTTTGAACTCGGAATTCTCCTGTCTCAGCCTCCCTAAGTGCTGGGATTATAGGCTTGCGCCACTGCGCCTGGCTAAATGTTAACATTTTTAAATAAGAATCCTTCCAGAAAATTTGTGAGCATGCATAAATAGGAAATTTTATATCATGGGATTTTCATTTTACATGCAATTTTGTTCTATCTATAGGTCAATATATGGCTTTCTCTGTTGATAAATATGGATTACCATTTGTTAACACTACCTAGTGTTCTGTTATTTGAATATGTTATAATTTACTTAAGTCAGTTTTTCATTGCTGGATATTCAGGTTGTTTTTTCCATTGTAAACTGCTGGTTTTGATATTTTTATGAATATACTTTTATGCATTAGTCTGATTCTTTCCCATAGGGCAGAACCCCAAAAGTGAGATAATGGGGCAAAGAGTATGCCATGTTTAAAATTTGGATATGTTGTTGCTAAATGGCCCTAGAAAAAGTTAGTGCCAGTTTATACTTCCAATTTGAGAGTGGTAGGAGAAATGGTTTCTTAGTCATTAACATGATATAATTCTCTTACATATTGAAAGTGTTCTGAAAGTCTTTAGTAGGACCTTTAGACATTATTTTAACAACATTTACTAAAGTCTGTATTTGCTCATGAAATATAAGGGTATTTCACACATGTTCCAAGAGTGAAAGAACTTCATGGTTCCATAAATTCGGGAAATGCCTTTAGAGTAAAACAGGCTTCTTTCCTACAGGACTTACCAACACTTTTAATATGTTAGTATGTATTTCTTGATTTTAGAATAAGGATGAGGCTGTACTGTGAAGCATTTTCTAAATTTATTTGACCAGGATCCTTTTTCTCAGTAGTGTGTGGTTTTAGAATTCAGCTGAAAAGATTTGGGAAATGCTAACCTTGGTCAATTCTTTTATTTTGCAATTGTTGTACATTGCTGTTAGTATCTCACCTGAGATCACTAATGTATTATTAGCAAAACCCAGATTCTGACTTTTGATTCCCAAATGCTGTCTCCTGTCTACCACAGTGTGCCGTGCAACTTTAAAATATGATATGTTGAATATATATGAATGTGAGATGATTCATTGTAGGTTTTTAAAAATTATAATCTAAAATAGATAAGATAAAACAGAGTTTTGTGGCTTTTAGTTGCCCCAGTCCCTTTTCATAATGCCATAAAACCTCAATATATTTCCTTTTCCATAGCATCATTGTTAATGTAGCTGCTGCTTCATCCCCCAAGTTCTAAAATCTGTAATTTTTATTATGTATACTCCTCCTGGTGGTGAAAAAGAGTGTCTGCATGCTCTGTGCAAAAAATCTTTACCCAGTGTGGTTTGTAGGTTCAGGTGGTAATCCTAAGAAGAAATTTATTTTAATTAACTTTGATTTATGTAAATGTACTTTCTTTTTTGTACTGAGAATTGAACTCAGGGTTTCTTTTCCACTGAGCTACATCTTCAGTCCTTTTTTAAAAATATTTTTTTAGTTGTAGATGGACACAATACCTTTTTTTTTTTTTTTTTTTAATGTGGTGCTGAGGATTGAACCCAGTGCCCTACACATGCGAGGCAAGCACTCTACCATTGAGCCACAATCCCCAGCCCCCGTTTTCAGTCCTTTTTAATATTTTATCTAGAGACAGGGTCTTGCAAAGTTGCTCAGGGCCTAGCTAAGTTGCTGAGGCTGGTTTTGAACTCCTAATCCTCCTGCCTCAGCCTCCTGAGCTGCTGGGATTGCAGGTGTGTGTCACTGCACCTGGCATGTAAATGTACTTTCATTTGGCAATTTTTAAAAAATATCTTTCTTTATTTTTTTATGTGGTGCTGGGAATCGAATCCAGTGCCTCACACTTGGTAGGCATGTACTCTACCACTAAGCCACAACCCCAGCCCTCATTTGACAATCCTTTAATGTAAGGGTAAACATTTTCTTTTCATGCATTTTCCTCAGTAGGAATTAAGGTTTTTCTTGCATAAAATATTGTGTTATATATAATTTCTGGTTGTTTAAAAGTTAGTAGCAGTTTTTAAATTGTGTTTATTTTCAAAGAATAGTGTTAAATGGATAATGTGTTCTTATTAAAGCAATGCATCTTTACTATAGAAAAATTAAAGATAACCAGTATTAATAGTTTGTTTCTAGCTGAGAGATTATAAACTTTAGAGTCTTTCTAATTGATTAATGATCTCTTGAATAGTTCAGCTTTTAAAAAAATTTATTTTTGTATTTGTAGATGGACAGCATGCCTTTATTTTATCTGCTTATTTTTGTATGCGATATTAAGGAGCAAACTCAATGCCTCACATGTGCTAGGCAAGCACTCTGCCACTGAGCCCCAGCCCCGGCCCTAGTTCAGCTTTAAATGTACTGTTCAGTGGTATTAAGAGTATTCATTGGGGCTGAGATTGTGGCTCAGTGCTACAGTGCTTGCCTTGCATGTGTGAGGCACTGGGTTCGATCCTCAGTAGCACATATAAATAAGTGAATAAAATAAAGGTCCATCAAACAACTAAAAAAAATTAAAAAAAAAAAAAAAGTATTGGTATTGCACTGTAGTGTAACCATCACCACCATTCATCTCCAGGAAGTTTTTATTTTCCCAGACTGAAACTCTGTAGCTGTTACATGGTAACTCTTCTCCTCTTTCTCCAAACTATGGGAACAACTTTTCTATTCCCTGTCCTTACGTTTGCCAATTCTAGCTGTCTCATATAAATGGGATTGTATGGTGTTTGTCCTTCTGGGACTGGCTAGTTCACTTAGCATGATATCTTCATGGTTCACCCATGTCATAGCCTGTTAGAATGGCCTTCCTTTTTAAAACTGAATAATATTCCATTATATGTTTGTACCTTATCTTTATTCACTCACCTAATGATGGGACATTTGTGTTGCTTTTATCTTTTGGCTATTGTGAATAATACTGCTGTGAACATGGATGTACAGCCTACTTTTTCCCCCCACTTCTGTACTTCCTTTGGATTTTTTAATTATATACATTTAAAAATTTTTTAGCTGCTGTTAAAATATATGCAATTCTGTATTTTGCTTTTTTTAAAAAAGCGTAATAAGAAAAGTTTCCCAGGCTGTTATTTAAACATACCATTAAAGTGAACAGTGCATAAACTTATATCAGGTAGCCTGGGTGTACGTCCTCTGTATGCTATTGACTGTGTATCCTTAAGCAATTTTTTAAGACTTGTAGATCTCTAGTTAGCTCATTAGTTAAATTGGGGATATAGTACCTACTTTTATGAGAGGTTTGATAGCAATAGGGTAATATATACGAAGTACTTTTTAAATTGTTGAAATTACTGTTATTTGTGTAATTTAGATAACTATTCTGTGCTGGAAATACATGTTAAAATGCATAAAGTTACAAAGTTAAACATTGAATATCATGCATAATTTTGTTATTTCAATAGTCTTTATAAGATATATCCCAATTAGTAAGGTTATTTTTAGTCAGAGAACGTGAACATTTTTATGTACATAGTTCTTGCCATGGAGTTTTTCAAAAGTATTATGTAGTTCAGTTGGCAGTTGCTACTAATATTCTCCTCAGCTCTGAATTTTATCCTTAAAAAACTTATTTTTGGTTATTTGTTTAATATACTTTTCTTTTATTATTAGTCAAGCTAAGAACAGCTTATTAATAGCAGGTGGAATGTATTAATGGAAGACTCTTTACTTTCATTAAATAGAGGCAAAAGGATGAATTATTCTATTTTAGATATGGAAAACATTTTAAATATAAGACAATTTTTAAGTATTTCTGTTGGTAATTTTTTATTTATTGAAATCTGTCAGTTATATCTCTTTGGTAACTTATATTGGGTATCAACTTATAAGAATTTACTTTACAGGGTTGGATTCATTCACTGGAAATATTCAGAACTCACTTGTTGATGAGGAAAAAGTACAGCCTAGTTCAGAACGTGGTTCCCATCAAGGAAAGAAATCTGGGACTAGTAGTAAACTTTCTGCTAAAGATTATGAGCAAACTCTTGACATTGATAGCACTTTGGAAGAACTTTCTGGGCATTCTGTGAGGTAAAGTAATGTCTATTTTATGCTTTAATTCATATATAATTAAAGTCAAAATGTCATTGATACTCAAAGATGTCATTTGATTAATTTCACCTTGGTAGTTAACTGTGCATTTCTGAGCTCCTTTAAAATTCTGTAATTCTGAATATACTTTGTTCATAGCTCTAGATTGAATTTTAGAATATGGTCATCTCTTACCTGAACTGTTAAAACCTCTTGTTCAGGAATTCTGTGCCTCAAGCACAGCTCATCTTTCTGTTCTGAAAAACATTGCCACTGTGTTCGTAGTGAAGTCTTATGACTAAGCATTTTCCTTTCTTGGGTGCTTAGAGAGGTTAGTTACCCCATAAATCAACCCAAGAATCTAATTCTACTTAAGTATTTCCATTGGACTACCACAAAGTATCTCATTTCTTTCTCTACAAACTTGCTTTCAAACTGTATTCTTCTACTCTTTCAGCACAACTCTTTAGCATCCTTTTGGTCTCATCGTTGGAATTAGTTCTTCCTCTAAACTTTTTTCTCCTGTTCATTTTATTAGACCACTCAAGCAGGTTCTTGAAAACTTACTTTTTATACTGATTATGGAGTTTGCATACTATATTATTTCCTACTTTTTAATATGTTATATATACTTAGTCTGTTGATTACAAATAACCTTCAGTTGTTGCATGAGAGACATTCTTCACACAATTTTATAATATGACTTTACATACTTTTATGTATAATTGTATTTTTATTATATCGATTCTAGAAAATGTTACTTTTACTATAATGAATGAATCATAATGTATATATTATATAGGAGTTAATAGGAGTACCAATTTAATCAAGAGGCCCCCTTTCCATTTTATTCAGGGCAGCTTGTTCACCATTATAAATCTAGCAATTAGGGGAATATTCATAGTTATTGATTCCATGTAATGACTATGTTGAATAAATAAATGCCTAAATCATAGCTTGTTAAAACTTATGTTGGTAAAGAAAGTAATGTATGATGTTATTATGAATTGTTTAGCTCAAAGTAGTTTTCTTTTTCTAATTTCTTTATGAAATAAAACTTGTAGTGTCTCTTCAGACAAGGGAAGAACTCCGAAAACTCCAACTTCTCCACTTTCTCCAAGTTCCCAGAAATTGTTACAGTTTGACCTTCCAGGGACTTCCTTAGAAAGATCTAAGTCCTCAGTGATAATTCCTGCAAGTACAACAGGATTTAAACCCAGTGCAACTTTCACTGATGTGAACCTGGCTGCCAGCAGAACAGCCACAGAGATGACTTCAACACCAGGTAAGTAGATCTATGCAGTTATGACTTTTTGAATAAGAAATTACATATTTTCTTGAAGATTGTTTTTTTGGTTGAACCATCAAAAAATTTCCAATTGAATGTGATTTCTCTCTGAAGTATTCAAAGCTATGTGGGAAATCAAAAGATTGAAAAGCATGAGAGATTGAGTAGTGTAGAAGTGACAGTTTTTTCCCATGTTGCCAGCACAAGTCAAAACACACCTAAAATATGTATCCCATTTGTGCATTCTAAAGTGTTTATAAGCATTTGTGTGTCTGTATATACATGTGCAAACACATGCACATAAAAGAATTAGCTTAAAATACATTGTATTAGTAATTCACTGTCCTACAAAGGAAAGCTGATTTATTTCTGGTTCTTTAAATTGGAGATCAATTTTAGAAATCTTGACAAGTAGTTTCATGTGAACTTTTCCATTTGACAATTTTTATACCCTCTAGGTTCAAAGCGCTTTTCTCCTGCTGGCCTCCAACATCGTATGGCAGCAGAACTCAGTTATCTGAGTGCCATTGAAGAGTCGGTGCGCCAACTGTCAGATGTAGAAAGAGTTAGAGGCATTTCACTTGCTCAGCAGGAAAGTGTGTCTCTGGCTCAGATCATAAAGGTAATTGTGGTCTCTTCTTTATCTTTCTGGAGTTTTTTTTCCTTTCTTTGGTACTTAAAATAATCTCAGTGATGAGTTAAAAATTAACTTTTGAGCTACTGAATAGTAAGTCTGCCAGATAGCACCCATAAGTAACCATGGGAAAAACTATCACATGGGGTACTAAAGAGAAAATGGAAAATATGGTGTTTCACATCAGAACAATAGCATAATCATTCTCTCTCTTTTCTGTTTTAAGCTTTAAGGACAGTATGAAAGTTAGTCCTCCTTAATATTTTCTCTTTTCATTGACAATCAGATTTTTTTTTAAATTAATGCTTTTTTTGATACCAGACCAAAAAATTTTGTGAGATCCACATTTTTTTATAAAGCCAGCACAATGTGGACTTTTCCTTAGCAAACAAAAATCGAAAGGTCTAAGCAGTGTTCCTCAGTGGGGGTGCTGTCAGTATCTTCTTTTTAAAATGAAATGTTGTTTACCTACAATAAAATTCTCAGATTTTAAGCATACAACTTTGATGAATTTTGACCAGAGCATATGGTGGTATGTATAATCAAGACAAAGAACGTTTTCATCACCCCAGAAAGTTGACCCATAACCGATTTTTAGTTCATCTCCCAAGATGATTACTATCCTAGCACCATCATTTATTTTGCCTTTTCTTGAACTTCATGTAAGTAAAAGTATACTTTGAACTCTGTTGTTGTGTTCAGTTTATTTTGTTCAATATAAATTTGTCTGTTATTGTATCAGTTGTTTTTTTGCCTAGTAAGAGTCCATTGATGGATATGTCATAATTTGTCCATTGTGCTATTGGTGTACATTTGAATTATTTACAGTTTGGGGCTTATATAAATGTTTCCAAAATAGCCACAACATTTTATACTTCTATAGCAATATCTGAGAGTTCCAGTTGTTCCCTATTCTTACTATCATTTAATAGCATCAGTTCTTTTAAATTGTTATTCCTGTGAGAGAAAGGAGCATCTTGTTGAGGTTGTGATTTGTATTTCCCTCATGACTGATGAAGTTGATCATCTTTTTATGTATTTATTGACTATTCTTATATCTTCTGTGAATGTATCTTCAAATGTTTTTCCTATTTGGATTGTTTTTTAATTAGAGTTATAGGAATTTTTTATATATTCTGGAAACAAGTTCTTTTCAGATGTAATTAAAATATTGTATCCCAGTTCTCGGCTTACCTTTTAAACATGTCTTAAAAGGGCAGAAGTTTTTAGTTTTGAAGAATGCCTTTTTCTAACTTTTTGTCTTTCATGGTAGTGCTTTCCCTTTCCCCCAAGAAATCTTTGCCTACCCTAAGAGGTTCAGATACTCTAATAAAGCCAGATGCTTTTCTAAAAAATTTTTTGTTATCGGCTTTTATAAGTGTGTGAACCTCAAGTTAATTTTGACGTTTATATGGGCAAAGAGAGTTCAAGTTCATTTTTCCTTCATATGAATATTCAGTTATTCCAGCACCATTTTCTTAAAAAAAACCCAAAACTTCAATTACATTAGCGTACAAATCAATGATTAAGTAGCCACTTATATGTACATCTATTTCTGGACTTTGTTCTTAATATTTTTATTACTATGGCTTTATGGTGAGTGTTGAAATCAGAACATAATTTCTCCAACTTTGTCTTCTTTTTCAAGATGGTTTTGTCCACGCTAGGTAGTTTGCATTTCCATATAACTTTTAGAATCATTTGTAAGTTTCTACCCCCCAAAAAAGGCCTGGTACAATTTTGATTAGAATGGTTATAGCAGTCTGAGGAGAACACACATGTTAATTTATGACTGTGATATCTTTTTCTATTTAAGTCTTTTTTTAAAAAAAATTTTAGGGGGCTGGGGCAGTGGCTCAGTGGAAGAGCGCTTGCCTGGCATGTGCAAGGCACTGGGTTCAATTCTCAGCACCACATACAAATAAATAAAATAAAGGTCTATTAACAGCTAAAATAAATAAATAAATAAAAATTTTAGTTGTGGATAGACACAATACCTTTATTTTATTTATTTTTATGTGGTGGTTTGTATCTATAATCCCAGGAGGAACATGAGTCCAAGACCAGCTTGGGCAACATAGTGAGACCCTGTTTCAAAAAAGAAAAAAAAAAAAAAAGCATTGTGCTTATGATAGTCACTGTTGAAATAGTTTAGTACCTTAGGATTAATATTTGACCATTTCTTGATTTTGAAGGCACAGCAGCAACGCCATGAAAGAGATTTGGCCCTTTTGAAACTGAAGGCTGAACAAGAAGCTCTGGAGTGCCAGAGACAGTTAGAAGACACTCGAAACAAAGCAGCTCAGGTAATTCATTCTGTAGCAGGTATTGGTTCCCTAAACCTAAATTTGTATCTTAGAAATCACTGTTTTTTAATTATATAGTAATAAAAAAGAAAAGATGTAATCAATAATGTTTAAGTTCTTCATATGAGATTTGTAGCAACCCTATGAAATAAATAAGCAAGATTTAATCCCAGATTAGAAAAATGGCAGCTGAGGTATGTCAGTTACTTGTCCAGACACATCAACTCTGAATGGTAGAGTTAATACTTAAATTATGAAATCCAGCATATAGTCAAATGTTTTTTTCACAAAGCACTTGATTTATGAAACAAATTTATTGGGGATAGGTTTGTAGCTCAGTGGTAGAGTGTCTGCCTAGCACATGTGAAGCCCTGGGTTTGATTCTTAGCACCACATAAAAATAAATAAAATACAGATATTGTGTCCATTTAAAACTAAAAAGATTTAAAAAAACAACTGAATTTGGGTGAAGGGGAAACTGAAACCTAACTTCTTTTCTTACCCCCTTTGTTTGTAGGTCCATGCAGAATCGTTACAGCAGGTGGTTAAATCACAAAGGGAAGTAACCGAAGTTCTTCAGGAAGCAACTTGTAAAATAGCAGCTCAGCAAACAGAGACTGCTCGCCTAACCACAGATGCAGCTCGCCAGATCTGTGAGGTTAGACCCTCTGGAGAGTGTTTTTTTCTTTTTAGTTTTTAGTCTGAATAACTTTGATCTTATCAGTAATGAGCTCCTAACATCTAACAAAACATAATTTGAATCAGTGACTCTTATTGGGTGCCCTTTTGATATAAGAATTTCAAAATTCTTATTAGAATATGTTGTACATATGAATATTAGGGAATTAGAACAAAGATGGAGATGAATTCTAAATTTCTGCCCTCTGATTACCTTTTAAAAAAGGTATTAACTTTATTGATGTATAACTTAAAAACAGTGCAGTACATACTTTGAAGTACATAATGTATAACTCTGTATAAATACCACCGTAATGAATAATAGAATATTTCTATCACTTTGAAAGTTGCAACATGCATTTTTGCAGTTAGTCCTCAATCTTGGCTTTAGGGAGCTACTTTCTGCTTCATATGACCATGCTTCATTTTTTTATCCAGAATGATGTTAGTTCATGTCTTTTTTTTCAGTTGTACCAAGGGTAAAGCCAGAAATAATTTCATTGCTCTCTATAAAATATGCTCTCCTTGCATTTTGTTTTAGCAATTATAATTTATTTAAGGAAAAGTTAGGACTATTAGTAAAATGACTATTATTAAAAATTCATGAACCTACTGTATTTTGGGCACCATAGGATTGTACAAATAAATATAAAATTGACCAGCACTTTGGGGGGCTGAGATAGGAGGATTGCGAGTTCACAGCCAGCCTCAGCAATGGTAAGGCACTAAGCAACTCAGTGAGACCCTGTCTCTACATAAAACACAAAATAGGGCTGGGGATGTGGTTCAGTGGCCAACCCTGAGTTCAATCCCCGGTACCAAAAAAAAAAAAAAATATATATATATATATATATATATTTATTCACACACATATATAAAATTGAATCTCCTTTCTCAAAAAATTTTAACATAGTAGAAAACATAAAAGATTTCAAAAATACTTTTAAATCCTCAATAGAAGAAATAGCTCAAAGCAGCAATAGAATAAATGCCAAATGAATAATATATACAGCAACTGGAATAGTGGTCAAGAGTAGGGCAAAAGTATTTCACATTGTTGGTTGGGAAAGCATATGAAGGAAGTAGTCATTGAATTGATTCTTAAAGGAATACTGTTCCCAAATACTAATACCAGATTCTAAACCCAAATTAGTTTTAATCTATGAAAGGTTTATTACTGCTTATTATATGACTCGAAGGTTTTCTCTCTAATTTGTAGATTATTATAGCTTAGAAATTATGCAGTTCACCTCTTTGTTTTTATAAGATAAGCCTGTTGGAACTTAAAGAGGCTAGGTGACTTGCCCACACTATTTCACATATTAGTGATCTTTCCAAGACACTGCTCCCTCTCAGTTCTTCTGTGACATTATCTTTTACATCTGTGTGTGCTTTTCTTGTGTGTTCATATTTAGATGGCAGAATTGACTCGAACTCATATCTCAGATGCTATCGCTGCTTCAGGAGCTCCTCTGCCAACTCTGTATGACCACCAGCAGCAACACCTTCCAGACTTCATGAAACAACTGAGGACCAGAGCTGAAACAGATAGGTTAATATTCATTCATTCATCAGATTCTCATCTCCAATCAGTATCTCTATGTCCAAGGGTACCAGGCATAGTTATGGGCATAAATAAATATTAGGTAAATACTCAGTTGAATGAATAAATACTTAAAAACTGACATGAGTGTTATGAAAGGAATTTATGTCTCAGGAGATGGGGGTGCAAGGAGGTTAGAAAAAGCATTCATAAGAAACTCAAGTTTGTGGTAAGATCTAGTGGATGGGAAATCAGTGATAAAAAGAATGTGAAGACTAGGCTATTATAAAGCTCTGAGGGAAGAAAGATGACATTTAAGGAAATGAACAGAAGACAAATGTGACTAGAGGAAGAGAACAAAGAGGAGATGATGCATTTTGGTAGGATCTTGCAGACTTTAAGACTTTTAAGTTTATTCTAGAAACAGTGAAAAATCAATGAAAGTTTTTCTTAGGCGGTGCTGGGTGACATGATCATATTTATGTGTTATTTTTTTAAAATCATATTTTGACTGTATCTAATTCATAGATTAGCCTCTATTTGCATTCATTGATATTAGGACTATTATGTGTTTATTTCCCTTAATTAAACAGAAGATATTCTTTATGTACTGTATATCCTTTTCTGTTATTGAATGCCTTTTTTTTTCCTTCAAATACTTTTGTGATAGTTACTTCATAATTTCTGTGCATTCAAGATTTTATTTCATATTACTGTTAGTCTTCAAAATCTTTCTCTTATTGGAGACTGATGTTTAATCAGGTTTTATTTTCTTTGTAGGATAAGCCAGTCTTTTTCACTCTCTAAGAGTAAAGAAGAGACCCTTGACTCAAAGCATCAAAAGTATTCCCCTTCATTTGATACTTACTCTGAGTCTTCAAGATACAAGAATCATGATCGAAGGTGAAGATAGTTTTTCTTTATTAGTACAGTTTGGTAAAGTCTAACAAATAGTTTAAACATAGATTTTCCTTGACTTCTTATTTCTGTAAATGGAACAATGGCTGCCCTTTAAAGTGTTGGCTTTGCCTATTTAATTAGGTAACTAACAAATAGTCCATCCATGTAATACAGCTACTACTCCTTGAGAGCCTACTTGTATAAGCATGATGTATGTTGTTTTTCTTACCTTTAATCTTCACAGCATCTTTCCAAGGCAGATAATGTTGTCTTCATAGATTAGAGAACTGAAGCCCATGGAAATGTTAAGCATTTCACTCAGGGTCACATAGTAGTGACACACCAAGAGATTGTAATTGATTAATCAGCCTAAAGCCTATGTTTACTGCGTATTTCCTTACTGGTGTTCATATTTCTTTTTTTTTTTGGGGGGGGGTGTACTGGGAATTGAACCCAAGGGTGCCCTACCACTGAGGCATATCTCGAATACTTTTGATTTTTTGTTTTGAGCCAAGGTCTCACTAAATTGCTTAGAGTCTCACTAAGTTGCTGAGGCTGGCTTTGAACTTGAGATTCTCCTGCCTCAGCTACCTAAGTCACTGGGATTACAGGCACGCACCACTGCACCTGGCTCACCTCTATTAACATTATCATATATACTAATTATAATCATTATACATATATTAAATAGGTTTTCATTGGTACATAGCACAGTATTAATGTCTGTAGTTCTCATTTATGACTCCATCCTTGAACTAGGTTTTTTTTTTTTTTTTTTTTTAAATATTTTTTTTAGTTGTAGATGGACACAATGTCTTTATTTTATTGCTTTGTGTGTGGTGCTGAGGATCGAACCCAGGGCCTCATGCACGCAAGGCAAACGCTCTACCGCTGAGCCCCAGCCCCAGCCCCAGACCCCCTTGAACTAGGTTTTAAAGGTTATTTTATAGCATTCATTTTTAGGTAGGATACTGTCATTGTCAAGTATAATAAAGCTTCAGTTTAAAAAAATTAAATCATAAGCACACACTTGTAATCCTAGCAACTCAGGAGGCTGAGGCAAGTGGATTATAAGTTCGAGCCAGTCTCAGCAACTCAGTGAGACCCTTTTTTGAAATAAAAAAATAAAAATATAAAGGGATGAGGATGTAGCTCAGTGGTGAAGTGTCCCTGGGTTCAATCCCCAGTACTCCACCTCCCCCCAAAATTTAAAGCATAAGACTAAAAAATGTGAAAGTTAGTATGGGGTAAGTACCAACAAGTATTGAGTAACTATTATGTGTGTGAAACTACATGACTTTTATTTAATCTTAATAACAGTTACTTTCACTTACTTAGTTTAAACCACTGAATTACTGCAGTGGACTACTAATAGGTCTCCTCATCCTCTCATTTTTACCCACTATATTCACTGGCCACATAGTGAGCAGAGTCATTTTTCTAAAATTTGCAGCCAGTTTAGTCATTCACCTGTTTGGATCCTCTCAGACCATTACCATTCAAGGTAAAGTTCAAATTATCTAGCATACCATAAAAGTCCTTTAATAGTTGATCCTTGCGAGGTGTGGTGGCCCATGTCTGTAATTCCAGCTGCTTGAGAGGCTAGAGCAAGAGGATCACAAGTCTAAAGCCCACTCAGCAACTTAGCAAGGCCCTGAGCAATTTAGTGAGACCCTGTCTCAAAATAAAAAATAAAGAAGGTGTTGGGGATATGGCTCAGTTGTTGAGCACCCCTGGATTCAATCCTGAGTACCAAAAAAAAAAAAAAAAAAGTTGATCCTTTGGTCCTCCTCCAGCTCTGTGTGTTGGAAATTTTCCTTTTATCATATTCCACTAACTCTACTTCCAGTGTTTTCTTTGTCTTCTATTTTATTACATGTGATATACCATCTTTCTAGACCCTCTTCTCTCCATTTCATTTGGTTTAATTTAATTGCCCTTCAAGAATCAGTGCTACTTCAAATGGTTGTAGGTATCCCTCCAATATTCTTCCACAGCACTGTGAATATAAAGGTTAGTCTTGACCACCCTCAGTGTTCTTGTTCTTGTACTTTTCACTTAGACTCCAGACTAGAAGCTCTGGGAGGACTTCATTGTCATCACCCGAAAAAGAATCTCAGTACCCATAACACTGACTGACTCCCTTATTGCCTCTTCTAGCAACATTAATCTACTTTCTATGTCCATTCTCTGTGGATTGGGATTTTTATATAAGTGGAATCAGACAGTGTTTGGTTCTTTCTGACTGACTTAGCATTATGTTTTCAAGGTTCATTTATGTTATTGTGGCATATATCACTATACATTTAGATGACCAGTTAATATTCTATTGTACAGATATACCATTCATCAGTTGATGGACTTTTCAGTTGTTTCCATTCTTTGGCTATTATGAATAATGCTTCTATGAACATCTATGTATAAGTTTTTATGTGGGCATATGTTTTCATTCTCTTGAGTGTGAAGGGGAATTGCTGGACCATATGGTAACTTTGTGTTTAACTTTTTGAAATATTTTAACTTTATCAAGAATTGCCAAAATATTTTCCAAAGCATCTATACCATTATAATTTATACTTTCCTAATGGGAGTGTAAAAATTTTCAACATCCTCACCAAGACTTGTTACAGACTTTCTGATTATAGTCATCCTAGTGGTGATCATGCGTACTTGTTTTTTGTTTGTTTTTTTTGTGTGTGTGTGTGGTGCTGGCAATTAAACCCAGGGCCTTGTGCATGCAAGGCAAGCACTGTATCAAGTGAGCTATATCCTCAGCCCAATCATGTGTACTTGTATCCCTCAAACTCAGCAAAGTTCCTAACACAAATAAGTAGTAGGCAATCTACTACTTATTTATTGAATAAAGAATTATCATATGACTACTGATGGCGGAACTGGGTTTCAGCTGTCTGTCCAAAGCCTTTGCTGTTTGCTGCATTGTATCTTTTTATAGCTTTATTAGATTTACCCTTTTGGAAGCATTTATTAAGCCAGAAAAATTATGTTCTGATAAATACTGTCATTTAAATACACACCAAAAAAACCAGTATGAACACAGGAATAGAAATGATGAAACCTTCCTTGCAGATGGGAAGGAGTTTTTGAGAACTTCACAGAAATGACACTTGAAATGAGTCTTGAATTAGTAGTTCATTAGGCAGACAGAGAAGGACAGGCATTTCAGAGAAGGAGATAACATTTGGAGAGGCTCTTCGTCTTTTTTTTTTTTTTTTTTTTTTTTAAGCAATGAATACTCAAGAAAAACAAGAAGGGAAACATTTATGACTACATGAGTTTCGTTTGTTAGCTGAAGGATAGTCAAAATCAGAAGTTTGGTAGACATTTGGATACTTGAGACATTGTCAAGGGAAGGACATAGCTACCAATACAGAGTTAAAGTTCAGTCTAAATGATAGTAGTTGAAGTTATAGGCATGGTATGTGATTGCTCAAGGAGAATGCTATGTAACATAATAGAGAAAGGAACCAAAATAAAACTCTAGGGAATACCATCATTTTAAGGAAAGATAAGAATTGAAAACAAGTGACAAAACCACAGGAAAACTTCTTAGGGAGGTGAGAAGAGAAGTGAGAGTAGAATACTGGAATATAAGAAAGAAGAATTTTTATTAAACACTCGATTTTAACATGTCAGACTTTCAGAAAAATTGGAAAGATAATATAAAGTCTTAAAATATCTTTCATCCAGATTGTCCTAAAGTAGACATTTTACTATAGTTACGTTAGCAAGTAGAGCTTTTAAAGAAGATGGAGATAACAACATCTTATGTTGCAGAGAAAAAAATTATTTGATTTGGCAATTAGAAGTTGAGATAGTTTAATAAGAATAGTTCCAGTGTAGCAATTGAGGTAGCATCAGATTGTAAGAAATCATGATGTAATGAAAGAAAATAGAAATAGTGAGTAGAAAAGCTCATTTTCCTGGAAGCTTGACTTTGAAAGTAAAGGAAAAAAGGAGCAATAATCTAAGAATAGTGGTTGCCTGTTGTGATTATTTTAAAGTGAAACGTCCTCTCTCATACTTATCTTTTCCAAAATAGTTTATTCTCAGACTTACATCTGCTTAGCTTTTTGTTTTTCTATTACATATTTCTTCATTGCATATCTTGGTTATAAGACACAGTCCTTTGGTCAGATAAGTTTACTTCACGGTTATGATCCTTATTTGTTTTTTTGTTTGTTTCCTTAACATCCATAAACAGAAGTAGTAGCGGTAGCAGCCGTCAAGAAAGTCCTTCAGTTCTATCTTTTAAGGAAAATGAGAAGAAGCTTTGTGGTGAAAATGTGGAGAGTTCAATTGATGAACAGGTTCAGACTGCTGCAGATGATTCTTTACGAAGTGATAGTGTTCCGTCTCTTCCTGATGAGAAAGGTAACTTTCTTTGTGTATATATGCATAATTGTTTGCATAGAAACTGGAGGGAAGGTAGTCTTTGTTAGAAAGTGGCATATGACTTGATTGAACTGTGTCCTAGTGTTTTATGGAAAGTAGAAGTTAAAAGTGATGAAGGATATTTAACTGAAGAGATTTCTAAGCAAAATGTTGAAGGTGTGGCATAGTTTCTCCTTGCTACTTACAGTAAATTGAAGGAATTGTTAAGCAAAAAAGAACCAGAACTGAAGATTTAGAAAGTTCTCAGCCTGTCCATATTTTTTTAAAAAAATGAGAAAGCATGTTTTGGAGAGAATACCAATGATGAGGTTGGGCAGTCACTTCACAAAAGATTACTCATGAATTTGATTAGCCACCTCAGCAGAATCCAGAAATACAGATGGGATGTTATCTACAGGGACATTGCCAGTTTGGACTGAAATAGACAGTATGAAATAAAGGAGGGCATTCAGACAAGCCAATCTTCTCTGGAAGCACCCTCACAGACACACACAGAAGTATGTTTTTACCAATTTTCTAAGCATCTCAATCCCATCAAGTTGACAACCAAATTTAACCATTGCAGGGGGAAAAGAGTGTTATGCTTAAAAACAGTAAACCTAATTCAAAAGTAATAGTACATAAACCTGTATTCTAGTTGATAAATTTCTTTTTTGCAGAGATACAGGTTAATAGCTCTTTACCTGTGTGTTGGTGTTGAACAAATAAGTGAGTGAGTATTGGATGGTGGGAGCCAGGCTTCTCAGTGTTGGGAGGGGAAATTACAGGTAATATAAGAAAGGAAGACGAGAGTGAACTCTTTGGTACTGAATTTGAGTCAGAGACATCAGTATGAATTTTTGTTTACCTTGTTGAACAGATGGGTACAAAGCAATGCGCCCACATGGACACATGTGTACAGGGGAGTGTATATGCATGTATTACTTAGCACTGCCCATTGAGCAAGTGCAAAAGCAGTGATACTCTAATAGCAACAAAGACCGTCAGGGCCCGGATTATTGTTTCTAAATATCTTTTCTCCCCAAAAGAATCCAGAGCTCTTTGGAGAAATGGCTCATTGTAGAGTGCAGGGAAATTATGCTATGAGCCTGGAGTATCTTGTGATATTAGAAAGCAAGGAACTATTTAATAAATAAAAGGTTGGGAGTGGGTGAAAGGCACATACGAACCAACCTGAAAGAGCTGTTATGTCTCTAAGCATGGAATTAATGAATTTTCAAAGAAGATATTTTGTTATTTTTGCTGATAATATTAAACTTTTTTTTTCCACATTATTTTGGCTATTTACATTTCCTGTGTGGAACATCTGATCATGGACCTTTTCTCATTTTTCTGGAGGTGTATTAGTTTTCTAATTGATTTGTAAGAACTCTCTAATGAAGTAGATTAATCTCTTCCCGTATTTTTTTATCCTAGTATTTCTAGGTTTTTCGAGGGTTTTTTCATGTTTGTAAGGTAATTCCATGTCTGTTAGTTGCTAGTGATCAATTCTATGAATTTATGTTGGATTGTGCCAGAAAGAGGCAAACAGGCTGTTAAATTTATAAATACCTCCTGAGAGCACTTACAATGATAAAATCTACTTTCTCCCTAATCTTTTAGATTCAACTTCTGTTGCAACAGAATATTCTCTGAAGTTTGATGAATCCATGACAGAAGATGAAATAGAAGAAAAATCATTTCGATCTTTACTACCTTCTGAGAGTCATCGTAGATTTAACATGGAAAAGAAAAGAGGCCATCATGATGACTCTGATGAAGAAGCTTCCCCAGACAAGACCACATTGTCTTCTGCCAAGGTGTGTTTCAGTTTGCCTGTGGAGGTAAATGAAATGTTTGTGGATGCATTCTCTTAAAGGTACAAGGATACATTTTATGTTTGAACTCAGTTGTCAGCAACCAGAATTCCTTTCTTAAAAATAAGTTTTATGTTTTATTTTTCTTCTAAAATCTGGCTTCCCTTTCTTTTTGTAGTAGAATATATACTTATTCATTAAAATGAGATATGGCCTCTGAAGAAATGAGCCAACATCATCTCTATGGGTTTTTCACTTGCTTCACTCTTTCATTTTGTTCCATTTAAAAATTTTATAGTCATGGGCTCTGGTTGTGGCTTGGTGGTAGAGCACTTGCCTAGCATGCATGAGGCACTGGGTTTGATTCTCAGCACCACATATAAATAAATTAAATAAATAAATATAGGTACAACAACAAAAAATTTAAAAAAAAATTTACAATCATTCTTCTTTCCAAACAGTATGCCTTCTGGAAAACAGGAACAAATTCTTACCCTATTTTGTGTCTGTGGTACTAAACATGGCTTATAGTATTTATTAAGATTTATTGACTGAGTAAATTAGCAGATATATTTTAATTATTTTCATGTGTCTTTTTGAAGAATATTTCCTTACGTGATTAGCAGCCTTGTAACATACTTTCTTTGTTGTTGTTGTTTAGTACCAGGGATTGAACCTAGGGATGCTTAACCACTGAGCCTCATCCCCAGCCCTTTTTATTTTTTTATTTTGATATAACATCTCACTAAGTTGCTGAGGACCTTGCTAATGTAAAATACTTTTTATTTATTTATTTGTTTATTTTTGAGATGAGATCTTGATAAGTTGCTGTGGCTATAATTGCAGGCCTATACTACTACTCCTGGCTCCATAATTTATTTTTATGAATGTGTATCTCTTTTAATGATGTTAAATATCAAAATGTTTAGAAGATGATAAACTTGAAATAAACTCTCTAGGAGCTGAGCATGCCATTTTCAGGAGGACAAGATAGCTTTTCTAAATTTACTATGGAGATGGTTCGACAATACATGAAAGAAGAGGAAATGAGGGCAGCTCACCAATCTTCACTTCTACGTCTTCGTGAAAAGGCTTTGAAGGAGAAAACCAAGGCTGAATTAGCTTGGCTAGAACATCAAAAAAAGTAAGTTCTTTCAGTGAGCACAGTTTGCATTGTTCGTAAAAGTTAAATGCTTTATGTTTTAAAATGTTTTTGTTTCCTCGTTTAATTTGTGTGTGTGTGTGCGTGTGTGTGTACGCGCGCTTCTGGTTGTTAAACCCAGGACCTAGTACATGCTCTACCACTGAGCTGTATCCCTAGCTCCTCCTCATTTGATTTGATTAGATTAACCTCGTTTCTCAATCCAGGTATATGGCAGTAATCTTCGATTTGTATTACTTTTAAGGCTTCCTTCCTACCCATATAATAATTTATTTTCATTTCTCTTTTACAGTTTAACTGATTTTCATGTTGTTGTCCGATACTTAATTCCTCTGTAGTGTTGCAAATTGTTCAGAGTCTTCCTATCTTTAAAGGACATAGTCTAGGGCTTACATATATTACATAATTAGTAAAATACTTGCTGAGATATTAGTTGCTGCTGCATATAAAAACTGTTTTCAACTTATGAAAATGCTAAGCTTGTGAACTTGTAATCAAGAATTCTTGAAATTATAATATGAATTTAATCTAGTCTTTGTCTCAATGAAAAATATTATTTGCAGACATCTACGAGACAAAGGAGAGGATGATAAAATGCCCCCACTCCGGAAAAAACAGCGTGGTTTGCTTTTAAGATTGCAGCAAGAGAAGGTATGTTAGGAAAAACATTTCTGTAAAAGAACTTATCACAGACAAATTATGTTTGCCTAATTGCTTTTTCTGATTATCACCTTAAATGCGATTTAGTTGACTCTTGCCACTGTTTATGCCTATTTACTACAATTATAGGTGTTGCTTGGTAGTTTACCATATTTCTATTACATTAAAATTTTATTTGCAATCAAACCTGCCTTTCTATAGTACATATAATAATCTTTTGAAATGATTTGAATTTTAAAAATTAAGATATGTGTAAATGAGTCTATTTAGATTAACTTTTTAGTCATCACTTCCCTATATAGAGTTTTATGACATATTATTACATATTGACAAATTTTGACTTAGTGGGCTTAGAAGGACCTTGGTTTTGAATCCTGGAGAGGCAGCACGGTAGTTTGATGATTAAGTCAGGCTCTAGGGCTGGAGATGTGGCTCTGTGGCAAAATACCTCAGGGTTTAAGACCCAGTACCAAAAAAAAAAAGAATTCAGGCTCTGGAGTCAGATTGCTTAGGCTAGCATTCCAGCTCTACTCATTGTAGGTTTCATAACCTTGAACAGATTACTTAATTTCTGTGTCTCAGTTTACTCATCTGTAAACTGAGAGCAATAATAGTAATATACTTTATAGGAACATTATGAAGAATAAATGAGTTAATGCATAAAATAAATTTAGAGTAGACCTTGACACAATGGTAAGTGCTCATTGTTAGTTGAATTCCAGCTTTGTCACTTGCAACTGTGTAAGCATGGTCAAGTTTAAGTAACTCTCTGAGACTTAATTTCCTCATCTGTAGGAGTGGGATTATACTTCATATGGTGGTTGTGAGGATTAAATGAGGTAACATATGTAAAGTGTGTTTCACAGTACCTGGTAAGTACTTAATAGATTCTAGTTTTCTTTTCCCTTATTAACCTGTTGTCAGGTGTGAGCTACTGTTAGATGATTTACAAACTTGTTTATTTGAGTTATTTATTAGATTATTACTTAAAATAGTTTTGTAAGAGTAAAATTTACCCCAGGAAACATCACTGATGATATGAATGTAAAAAACTTCTGAACTTTATTTTTTTAAAACAGAAGTTATGACTTTTTAATCCAAAAAAAAAGCTTTTAAAGTAAATAAGATTTTTCTTAAACTTAGTGACTTTCTACACTATTGTAATATAATAGCTTTCTGTTTGTAAAATAGAAAAATAGATTTTTAAATATGTTCTCCCATTCTGTAGTGTTTCTTTTCACTTTAATATTATCCCTTGAAGCACAAACATGTTAATTTCAATATATCTAATATTTCATTGCATGCTTGTTGATGATACATTTTTCTCGGGTTTTGTTAGTTTGAAAGTGTATTAGTTTTACCATTTTTAAGAGTATTTTATAGAATTATTTCAGCACTTTTAAAGATCACTTTCAAAAAAAAAAAAAAATCAAATAATCTAGTACTTTTAAATACCTAGGGATAATTCTAAGTGAAACATACTTGTTCTATAAAAATACATATTATTATCAAAAAATTAATGAAATGGAGGGATACAACACTCAATTGGAATTTAGTTTTGCAAACATTTTTCCCTACAAATTGATGTATGGATTCAATTTAATCCCAGTTAAAATCTCATCAAAGTTTTTTTAAAAAAAGTTTTTTTAAAAAAAGGATATCTTTTCACTGTTTTTGTGGAGAGGTCATTTTTCTTAAGTATTGTTTTTTTGGGGCTTCTTTTAAGTTTTTTTTTTAAGAAATCAGAACCTTTTTTTCTTTTTTTAATGTGGTGCTAAGAATTGAAACCAGTGCCTCACACATTCTAGGAAAGCACTCTGCCACTGAACCACAACCCCAGCCCTTCTTTTAAGATTTTTTAAAAATTGTCTTTGGTTTTTAATACTGCTTTTATTGTGAGGTGTCTAAGTTTCCTTTGTAATAATCCTATTCAGGGTTTGCTGAACTTTTCAAATCTATTGGTTGTTATAGTTTATTAGTTTTTAAAACATTACTTCTTCATGTTTTGTTTCTGCCCTCTTCTTTCTATCCTTTCCTTCTGGGAGTCCATTTAGACATATGTTAGACCTTTTGGCTATTTACCACATCTTTTTTCTGCTCTCTCAATGTTTTGATTTCATTTTCTTAAAACAAAAACAGTGTGCCTCAGTTTGGAAAATTAAAAAATTAAAAAAAATTTTTTTGTTGTTGTAGATAGACACAATGCCTTTATTTATTTGTTTTTATGTGGTGCAGAGGGTCGAACCCAGTGCCTTACATGTACCAGGCAAATGCTTTACCAATGAACCATAACTCCAGCCCTTGGAAAATTTTTATTGACCTGTTGGATTCTTTATTATATCTTCTGCTTCTGTTAAACAAACTATATTGTTAAATCCACTAAGTGAATTGTTAATTTTATTATTTTAATCCTATAATTCCCATTTTTAAAAACATTTCTTTGTTGTAATCTACCTTTCCATTCTTTTAAATATCTTTTCCTATACGTATTTTATCTTCCTTGTCTGCTGTTTTATTTTTTTCTCATATGGTCCTTTTTTTTTTTTTTGCATGCCTAGTAATTTTTTGTTGAATGCTAGATACTATGGAGAAATAATTGCAGAGGCTTCAGCTGATGTTCTCTTTCCCCAGAGAAGATTCTTCCTTTCTTCTGCTCTACAGTTAGTCATCAGCTGTTTACCTTAATCCATCCAAGGAACTGTACTGGGTTAGGGTAGGGTTGCAAAGTTCTTAAGCTTCAGTCTAACCACTGCTTTGCCCTGTTGTCCCTGGATTGTGGCCCTACAGGGATTTCACTCAAACCGAGGTAAACCTGTTTTCACTCAGCCCAAGAAACTGTAGGGATTTCTTCTCAGCTTTTGAGAGGTTTCTGGCTTGGCTTCTTAACTTTCTGTCTGTCCGTGCTTCAGAATTTGACAGGTACTCAGAAGAATGTGAGTTTGAGGCCTCTTAAGTCTCCACCTTTGTCACGTCAGTTCTGTGTAGCTAGTAGAAGTGTTAATTAGTGTAGCCATTTTAAGAGCAGTTGATTACAAAGTTCAGTTAAGGATATGTAGAATATATGACCCAACAGTTCTGTCTTAGTATGTATCCTAAAGAAGATTTCCATGTGTACAAGGGAAAACAGAAACAACTTCAGTAAGAGAATATATAAATCAAAGCATATATCTACAAAAAATGTTTAACATTGTAAGAAAATGAATGCATTAGATATCAGCACTGTCCAACAGAGACATCTGAAATTATAGCCAGATACTGTATCTTTGTATGCTATGCTTTGTTACTAGCTATGTATAATAGCTAATAACCACTTGTAACTAGTGGCTATCATTGGATACTACAGCATTAGATCCTCATTACCAAAACCATAATGTTGTTTTTTCCTTTTCTTTTTTTGGTACCGGGGATTGAACTCCAGGGTACTCAATCACTGAGCTACATCCCTAGCCCTATTTTGTGTTTTATTTAGAGACAGGGTCTTGCTGAGTTGCTTAGTGCCTTGCCGATGCTGAGGCTGACATTGAACTCACGATTCTCCTGTCTCAGCCTCCCAAAGTGCTGGGATTACAGGCGTGTGCCACTGCACCTGGCTCATAATGTTGTTTTTATAGAAAGGCAGTATACAAATAATATCTATAGTATTATACCATTCATGTAAAAATTTTAAAGTAACCAATTAGTAATATATAGTCTGTAGAATAACTCATACATCAAAAGTATAAATAGACATGTAGGAATGATATACTTCTGGAGAAAATCCTGAGAGAAGAGATTGTAGTGGAGTTTTGTTTTATCTGTAGTGATTTGGTTTTGAAACAGATTCAAAACAAATATGGCAAACTGTTAAATATGTTTAATCCCACTGGTGGATGTTTAAGTGAAAATATTCTTTAATATTTGGAAAGTTGCAGTATAGAATAAAGAGTACAAGATTGTAAGAATATATGTATTAAGATGTTTTTTTCTGTTGTAGCAGTACTAATTATTTTATCTGATAGTGAGATAGCTATAAGCAATTTGTCACAACTGTCTGAAAAAGAGAACAAATTTGCTGAAATATTCTTTTTTTCTCTATTGAGGTGACATTCATATAAAATAAAATAGCCATTTTAAGTATGCAAATAATTTCATTTATACCAGTCACCATTTCAAAGTAAACAATTCACTTGTACAATCTTACGACTTTTTTTCAGGAGATGTTTTAGTCGGCTTTCTGTTACCATAACAAATACCTAAGATAAATCACCTTAATAAGAGAAAAAGTTTATTTTGGTTCATAATTTAGAGATTTCAGTTCATTATTGGTTGGCCTTGTTGCTTTTGGGCATTTGGTAAGGGAGTTCATCATGAGAGAAGGAAACTGCTTACCTCATGGTGACCAAGAAACAGAGACATGAAGGGACTGGAGTTCCAATATCCACCTCAAAGGCATGCTTCCAGAGACCTAACTTCCTCCTACTAGGCCTCTTAAATGTTCCACTCCTTCTCAGTAGTGCCACAGGCTGGCGGCTAAAACTTTAAAACGTGGACTTTTGAAAGGCACTTATCCAAACTATAACAGAAGGGGAGCAAATTTCCTCCCAGAATACCCTAGAAAAATCTAGTCTTTCTTCCACGCTCAAATTGGGTGAATTTATACATTAGTTAGTTCAGAAACTCAGAACTGTTTTGTTTGTTTGTTTGTTTGTTTTGGTACTGGAGATTGAACTCAGGGGCACTTGACCACTGAGCCACATCCCCAGCGCTATTTTGTGTTTTTATGTAGAGACAGGGTCTCACTGAGTTGTTTAGTGCCTCGCCATTGCTGAGGCTGGCTTTGAACTTGCGATTCTCCTGTCTCAGCCTCCCCAGCTGCTGGGATTACAGGCTTGCGCTACCGCGCCCAGCTTCAGAACTGTTTTCATAATAGTACTATTAGGGGGCTGTGAATATGTAGTGATGGAGTGCTTACCTACCATATGCAAAGCCCTGGGTTCAATCCCTAGTACTGAGGAGGGAAAAAAGAGATACTAGAATATGAACTTGTTCATTTCATTCTGTCAACATATGGACCAAATGATCCAAAAACAATACTAAGTAGAACTGCTGGTTCCTTAGCATAACTCAGGACACGAGATTGTTTCGTGATTATTATGCACACACTTGCAGTTTGGAAAGTAAGTTTTCCAGACCAGGCCAGTGGCCCAAGCCTGTAATCCCAACACTGCAGGAGGCTGAGAGAGGAGGATCACAAGTTCAAAACCAGCTGGGCAATTTAGCGAGACCTTGTTTCAAAATTTAAAATAAAATGAGGGCTGGGGATATAACTCAGTTGGTAGAGTACTTGCCTCACATGCACAAGGCCCTGGGTTTGATCCTCAGCACCCCCCCCCCCCCCCACACACACAAAAAGCCAGTCGTGGTGGCACATGCCTCTAATCCCAGCACTTAGGGAGGCTAAGACAGGAGAATCGCGAGTTCAAAGCCAGTGTCAACAACGGCGAGGCGCTAAGCAACTCAGTGAGACCCTGTCTCTACATAACACACAAAATAGGGCTGGGGGTGTGGCTCAGTGGTCGAATACCCCTGAGTTCAATCCCCAGTACCACCAAACAAACAAACAAATAAATACAATGAAAAGTGCTGGGGATATAGCTCAGTATAGAGCACTCCTGGGTTTTATCCCCAGTACTGCAAAACAGTCAAGTTATGCTTAATAATGTCTTCATTTAGGTAGTAAAAAATATTTATTCTATTATCTTGATCTTTGTGGACATGTCTAATATTCTGTGTGACAGAAATGGTAAAACCATAATTTAGAAATGGTAAAACCATAATTTAGTCACTTTTGCTGGATACTAGAGTACAGTGATTAAGTGATTAACTCAAGGAAAAGTATTCATGCACTTGTTTGAATTACAAGCTTAACTAGCCATTTTTGCCCCTGAAATACCATTTTTACTCATAATGATTCACCAGCAAACCACTCATTCTGATTTGTTTGACAGTATTTTCTCAAAAGTGAATCAAATGTGCCTGATTACTTCAAAGAAAACAACTAGGAATATTTATTACTAATGATAATATTCAAGCTTTCAAACAAAAGTCAAAACTATGAAAAAATTTGATGTTAGCCAATACTAGTGTTTCTTGAGCTGGGCATTGTGGCGCAAGCCTGTAATCCCAGCACTTAGGGAGGCTGAGACAGGAGAAATCGCGAGTTCAAAGCCAGCCTCAGCAAGGGCGAGGCGCTAAGCAACTCAGTGAGACCCTGTCTCTACATAAAACACAAAATAGGGCTGGAGATGTGGCTCAGTGGTTGAGTGCCCCTGAGTTCAATCTCCAGTACCCCCCCCAAAAGTGTTTGAGTTTAATCATGATATTAATTAATCTGATTTTTTATATTTTATAATGAAATATGCCAACCTTTAGAAAATCTGCATAATGCAGAGAACCAGCATTTTTCAGTTGACCAATGCTTAATGTTAAAAAATCAAGCCAGACAATGAAGAGATTTGCAAAAACCTGAATATCTTTTTTCATTAATTTTTTTTGTTTTAGAAAATGTAGTTACTGTCTTTAAAATCATATAAAGTTGTTATGTACTCATTAGAAAATGAGAATGGAAAAGAGAAAATGTCTTAGTATTATAAAATTAGTTTGATCTAAGGGGTCTCAGGGAACATCAGGAGCCTATGGGTCACAGTTTGAGAATATCTGTTCCAGAGAAGTTCATAAGTTTCACCTCAAGGAAACAAAAAACGTAAAAGTATTCAATGCATCATTATTTGTAACAGAAAGAAAATAAAAACAACTTTAAAATCCAACCATATGGGTAACAGAAAATGAAATGTATATTCCTTCAGTATAACTTTATACAGTATTTTATATATATATATATTTGGCCTTGGTGTGTGACTCAGTGGTAGAATGCTTGCTTGCCTAGAATGTGTGAGACCTGGATTTGATCCCTAGCACAGGGGTGGCGGCGGGTGGGGGGGGGGGTGGTATCTAGTAAATATGTACATAAGGGATTATTTGTAAAATATGTTAAAACCTGCAAACCAAATGGTATATGTTTTTTTGTAAATAAGCACAGATATTTGTAGAAGAATTTAAAAAGAATGTGCTTGAAGGATATATACCAAACTCATGTGGATGATGATTACCTCCAAAGTAGTTGTAGCATGATATTATAGTTTTATCTGCAATGTTTTATTTGTTTACAAATTACAAGTTAGTAATATGTACAAATTTAAAAAGTAGGAGAAAATACAAATATTTACAGTTATTAATTTGGAGTTTTGTAAATGTGGATCTTTGTTATATATTTTCTGTGTTTTTAGATGGTTTCAGAAAAACTTTTTTTTTTGGTACTGGGGATTGAACTCAGGGGTACTTGACCGCTGAGCCACATCCCCAGCCCTATTTTGTGTTTTACGTAGAGACAGAGTCTCACTGAGTTGCTTAGTGCCTCGCCATTGCTGAGGCTGGCTTTGAACTCGCGATTCTCCTGTCTCAGCCTCGCTAAGTGCTGGGATTACAGGCTTGAGCCACCGTGCCTGACTAGGAAAACTCTTAAATGATTAAAATAATGATAAATAACAAAATTTAATGTATATTGATAAGAAATGTCATTGGTAAGAAAACATTTAAATAAATTTTGAAAAAAGGATCAAGTAAATTTGAACAGGCATAAGCAGTATGGCATTTTTTGCCTGTTTAATAGCATCCAAAGATAGGTGGAGAAAGATTGGTGCAATGTACTCTTAAATGTTTCTGATAACATTGTAAGTGGGGACAATTTTTTTTGAATGTTCTATTTTTAGTTTTAGATGGTACAATATCTTTATTTTATTTATTTTATGTGGTGCTAAAGATTGAACCCAGTGCCTCACACATGCTAGTCAGGTGCTCCACCACTGAGCCACAACCCCAGCCCAGGACAATTCTTTTTTGAAAGCAATTTTTAAAACTGTTTTAAGACCCATAAAATGATTCATAATCTTTGATTTGTTTATCTTATTCCTATGAATCTCTCCTAAAGAACTAGTTCATAGTATGAAACAATTGTATTATTAAAACATTATTTTGAGGAGTGAAAAATTAATAAGGGTCTAAGAGCTTAGCATTAGAACAGTGGTTACATTACTTAGTTTAGTTGATATTCATCTATTACACAGGTAAATGTAAAGGCCATACAGTTTTGTGGAAAAGTGTGAAAGGTATGTTAAGTTTAAGAAGGACTAATGAAATTCATTGTGTTTTAATTATAATCATTTAAATTAAGGAATCATGTTAAATTATTTAGCAATGAAGTTGTGTGCAACTCTTCCTCACTACTTTGAAGTTTTTCAGTGTTATTATGTTTACCTTGGAATTCTGTATATGTTTATTTATAATATATGTGATGATTGGATTTTTCTTTTTAGAATATTACTTTGGATTTGTCTCCTTCAGATCTCAATCCCTCTCCTAACTCTTTAAACCTTAGGCAGAAATAAAACGTCTTCAAGAAGCCAACAAGGCAGCTCGAAAGGAAAGGCAGCTGATCCTTAAGCAGCAGGAAGAGATAGAAAGGATCCGACAGACTACCATAAAACTGCAGGAGAAGTTGAAGTCTGCAGGGGAGAGTAAACTGGTAAATTACTTGAAATTATTGTCAGTTCATTTGTTGTCTGTCCCATGTTGCTTGCTAGTGCCTCGTAAAGACATAAAATTCTATGTATGTGTCTTTATGTTTAGTGAGAATCTCCTTTCACCAACTGAAATATTTATGTTTTGAAAAGGCCATGTGATTCGGATACCAGATTAAAATGTTTTCTGTGGAGAGTGGTGACAGAGAATGGGAGAGCAGTAACTGAGATTGGGGGTCTCTGATGCCTCATGACTGTGGCATGCCTGGTGCCTGGGAATGTTCTCTGCAAGGAACATTCCTGTGCAAGGGCACAGGATGCCTAGCTGCTATGGTAATGCCCTGCATGAGGAGGCTCTGTGGAAGAGTCTTATCAGCTTCAACCTTGATCTCAGGCACATACCTCCCAGGAATAGAGGAATTCTCATGCTAGACAACCACAGTGTTTCACTAGCTCTGCTGCTCCTGAGCCTGCCTGGTTAACAGTAACTTTAAACAACAGACCTTCTTGAGCGTTACATAAAGCTCCTAACATTACACATTGCAACTGTGGATTGCAACTGCGGAAAAACTATATAGATGTTTCTACTTCTATAATTTTCTGAGTACAAAAAGTAATGCTGATGTAGTCTTTAACCTGATAATGAGACATATATAAATAAAGATTGCTGGTGTGACTCTTTAGACCTGCTTCTCCATCAGAGAGCAGCACTCCACTTGATTCCAGCTATTTATCTTCACAGTGGCATGTGTGAGTCTTTATTTTCTAATCCCCCATCACCCCTCTCTAGAACCGTGAGTTTGGCCAAACTGGATGCGGCAGTTTTCCACTTATGAACAAAATTGTGACAGAAAGCTCTGGATTTGCTTATCAATCCAAATACATTCAAGATTCAAAGGAGATATTTAAACAAGAGCAAAATTTGGATCTATTCTAAGGTATTATAAAGTGTCAGTGTAGTGCTGGGAAACCCTAGATTATATAGAAGTATAATTTTTAAAATCTCTAATATTCTTCACTTTGATTTCTAAAATACATTTTAAATTTTGAAACAGTCTCAAACATCAAGAAAATTTCAAACAGTACGAAGATTTCTAATTTTCTAAATCACTTGACAATAAGTTGTTAACAAATTAACATTGATACATTACTACCATTTGATCCACAGCCCCTTTAAATTTCTTTGCTTGTCACATGATATTCTTTACAGAAAAAGGAACTTCAGAATCACATATTACATTTAGTTTTCGTGTCTCTTTAGTCTCCTTCAGTCTAGAAATGTTCCTTTAGTCTCATGACCTTGACACAGTAGAAGATTATATGTCAGGGGTTGTAGCTGTAGCTCAGTGGTAGAGTGCTTGCCTGGCACATAGGAGGAGGCACAAAGTTCGAGCCTCAGTACCACGTAAAAATAAATAAATAAAACAAAGGTATTATGCCCACCTACAACTTTAAAAAGAAAAAGAAAAGATTATATGTCAGTTTGTAGAATGTTCCTTAACTGAGCTATGTCTGATATTCCCTCATGACTAGATTCAGGTTGTGCATCTATGGTAGGCATATCATAGAAGCGATGTTATTCTTTTTGCATTCATTCAAGTGGTGCATAATTTTGATTGATCCCATTACTGATGATGATCACTTGATTAAAGTAGTATCTGCCACACTTAATTGCAAAGTTTCTCTTTCTCTTCAGAGTTAATAGGTATTTCACAGAAATATTTTTGAAACTATGTAAATATCTTTCCATAGTTTAAATTTATTCTCTTACCTTTATTGAAATTAACTCATGAATTCCTATTTTGCTTAGATTTACAATTTGTTACTATCATTAATTTTGTGATGCTCACTTTGTCCCAAATTGAGCCATTAAAAGCTTCTCCATGCAGATTTCTGTGTCCATTTGCTATGGGTCATCATTCTTGAATATTTTCATGCTTTCTGGAACAAGATATTTCAGGATCATTTTGAGCTTCTGCCACAGCCTTAAACTTAACTGATATTCTGAGGAAGGTTATTTAGAAACCAAAATCTGGTACTTAGGTATGTTTGTTGCTCTTCAGATTTTGCTCTTCCTCAGCAACAAATCTAGGAGATAGATAAGTTTATGTAGTCCTAGATAACCACATACTGTGTGTGTGTGTGTGTGTATAATAAACATGTATAAATAAAATCAGGAGTTTATACTGATACTTCCAATTTCAGTCCAGTACCACAAGGTTCATTATGTTTTTTGCTATTTTAGAATTCTATTCTCTGACATAACTGGTGAATGTCCTCTCTCTGTTTGGGCTTTGACTCCCCTCTTCCCCGTCCCCTTGCTCCTTCTCTCTGCCTGCCTTCCCTTCTTTGGACTCTGACACCCATACCAGGAAGCTCACTGTGGGAAAGCATCCGCACTGTGTTTGCACTCATGACATCATGTGCTGACCTATTTCCATGTGGACATCCTTGTTGCTCTGCTTAGACCTTGATTCCCCACACAAGCTGCCCTACTGCATGAGATACTCTCTTCATATCACTCAGATAATCACACCCACTCTTGGCCTCTGTCTCCCTGTACCCTCACATGGGCACATGCCTTGTTCTACTCCATCTGATGACTTTAGGACTGTGTTGTTCAGGAAGAGGAATGGGAAGAAGTGCTGTCCTTTGCATTTTTCACAAATAAAAAGTCATAATTACTCCCACCCATCTGCCTTAAATTTTTTTTTGCTTTTTGTTTTTTAGCACTGGATTCCAAGTTTTATTTTATTTTTTTAAATTTATTTTTAAAACAGAAGAATGCATTTCAAGTCATAGTACATATATGGAGCACAATTTTCCATCTCTCTGGTTGCAAATAAGATGGAGTCACATCATTTGTTTCTTCATATATGTACCTAGGGTAGTGATGTCTATCTCATTCCACCATTTTTGCTACTCTCATTCTCCTCTCCTCCCCCACTTTCCCCATCCAAAGATCCTCCATTTCTCCCATGCTTCCCACCCCCACCCCCATTATGTATCAGCATCCACTAATCAGAGAGAACATTGAACATTTGACATTTGGTTTTTTGGGATTGGCTTACTTCACTTAGCATGATGTTCTCTAATTCTATTCTCCATTTACCTGCAAATGCCATAATTTTATTCTCTTTTATTGCTGAATAATATTCCATTGTATATATATACATCACAGTTTCTTTATCCATTCACCTATTGAAGGGCATCTAGGTTGCTTCCACAGTTTAACAATTGTGAATTGTGCTGCTATAAACATTGAATTGGCAGCGTTACTGTAATATGCTGATTTATTTTATTTTTTTTGGTATAGGGGTTGAACTCAGGGGCACTCTACCACTGAACCACATCCTCAGCCCTATTTTGTGTTTTATGTAGAGAAAGGGTCTCACTGAGTTGCTTAGCACCTCACTGTTGCTGAGGCTGGCTTTGAACTCACGATTCTTCTGTCTCAGCCTCCCAAAGAGCTGGGATTACAGGCGTGCACCACTGTGCCCAGCTTAATATGCTGTTTTTAAGTCTTTAGGGTATAGGCCGAGGAGTGGGATAGCTGGGTCAAATGGTGGTTCCATTCCAAGTTTTTAAAGGAATCTCCATACTGCTTTCCAGATAGGTTACACCAATTTTCAGTTCCACCAGCAATGTTTGTGCCTTTTTCACCACATCCTCGCCAACGCTTACTGTTGCTTGTATTTTGGATAACTGCCATTCTGACTGGAGTGAGATGAAATCTTAAGAGTAGTTTTGATTTGCATTTCTCTAATTGCTGGAGATGTTGAACATTTCTTCATATATTTGTTTATTGATTTTGTGTCTTCTGAGAAGTTTCTATTCAGATTCTTAGCCCATTTATTTATTGTGTTGTTTGTTTTTTTGGTATTAAGTTTTTTGAGTTCTTTATATATCCTGAAGATTAGTGTTCTATCTGATGTGTGTGCGGCAAAAATTTGCTCCCAGAATGTAGGCTGTCTGTTCACCTCATTGATTGCTTCTTTTGCTGAGAAGAAGCTTTTCAGAGACAAACGCACATAAATACAGTTATCTCATACTAGACAAAGGTGCCAAAAACATAACACTGAAGAAAAGATAGCTTCTTCAACAAATAGTGCTGGAAAAACTGGAAATCCACATGCAGCAAAATGAAACTAAATTCCTATCTCTCACCATGCATCTGCCTTAAGTGTTGTGAGTATAAATGACTATTTTGGAAAGACATACTAAGCAATTAAAGTTTCCCTTTTTATTCGTTAGAAGTAATGTATTGATTAAACAGTAGTTCCTAAATGTTTTTATTACAAACATTTTTTCATATTTTTAAAAATATTAAAAAATTATTTATGTTTTCCATGAATACTTCCAGGAAAAAAAAATTACTCCTTAGTCTATTTAAAGTAAGTTTTACATCTTTGTTCAGTCTTTGTATCTGTACGCATGTGTTTTGTATATTTACAGTGTCTAGTTTTATGTTCCTTTTGTGTGGTTCAACTTTAAAAACTCAAAAGAACAAAATACATTCTACTGCGGGGCATGGTGGCTCACCCCTATAATCCTAGCACTTTGGGAGGCTGAGACAGGAGAATCGCAAGTTCAAAGCCAGCCTCAGCAACCATGAGGCGCTAAGCAACTCAGTGAGACCCTGTCTTTAAATAAAACACAAAATAGGGCTGGGGATGTGGCTCAGTTGGTCAAGTACCCCTGAGTTCAATCTCTGGTGCAAAAAAAAAAAAAAGCATTCTGCTGTCATGTGTACTAATTAAAATTAATTAATTAATTAATAAAAAAACTAGTGCTGGAAGGATTTCCTGATGAAATGGAAAATAGATATGTGGAGAGATAGATAAATGATATAAGATAGATGAGTCTAAATTGGTACAAAGACATATAATAGTTTTCAAAATATGTCAAGAGAGCAGGTGAATCCATAAGGATTTAGGAATGTGCAAGAAAATAATAAATAAAATACACATAAATAAAAAAGTATAACACTACTAAGCACAAATAATCAAGAGAATACAATTAGGGACAAGATTATTATTGGCAAGTTTATTTCTTTTTGCAGTTCTTTGGATTTTTAAAATTTTTTTAACCATCACAAGTGACATATAGTCTATAAAAATATACATAGCATAAATTTTCCCATTTTAATCATTTTTAAGGCTGAAATATATTTTTAATCATTAAGTAATTAGGTCTTAATTTTAATTACTGTTAGAAACGTTATTTTGAATTAAAACTTAATTTTGAATTGACAGTGTTTAAGATCTTTCAAGATCCTTTTGAAGTCCAATAAATTTTTGCATCTTTTTGTTTGTAGGACTCTCATAGTGATAATGATACAAAAGAAAATAAGGCAACTAGTCCTGGACCAACTGATTTGGAGACCCGCAGTCCTTCTCCCATCTCAATCTCCAGCAGTGAAACTAGCAGCATCATGCAGAAACTGAAGAAAATGAGAAGCCGCATGGATGAGAAGTAATTCATTTTTATAAATACATCCTCTTTAGTTACATTGCAAGTAGTAGCAACAATTAATATTTTTAATATGCTTCATAGATCAAGATAAAATATTTTATGGATTCAGTAACATTTTAGCAGAAATATTGGATCAACCCAGAAGTCAGTTAACTGTAGATCTTATTTATGAAACAGTTTTTCTCATTTCGGTGTAAACAGGTTTCTTATTAAGAAGCCAAGTAATATTTTCATATGTACCCTTTCTTTGCATATGTCTACCCACTTGGGGAGCAATTAATGGTATATTTAGTTGACATCTTATTCTTTGGATCTTTAGCAACTGTCAGGCTTAATTAAATGGTAGAGCAAAATTTTTACCTTGTCAGTTTTTCAGCTGAAAGCAGGAAGGCTGAGATTGTCCTGGGGTGTGGAATGATTATGCACTTTAAAGTTCTTCTAAAACATTTCTGAGAATTATCTGTAAAAAAGTCTCCTACTTGAACTGCATATAAGCTCGGTTGCATATAAGATTTGATCATATTAAATGACATTTATGTGATAGTTCATTCTATTGGTATACATTTAATTAAATATGGTTATGAATTAGATTCTTGTAGGCTCTGTGCTTGCCTCTGTAATCACTGTCCCTTACTTAGCTTCCTTGAAACCCATTGAATATGGGAAAAATCATTAGAAATTTTTACTGACTGCCATTTTAAGTTAACAATTCAAACCACAGACTGAACTTAAATTGTTACCTTGAGATCCTTTGACCAAATTTAATAATGTGTTATATTTATATGTAATGCCAACCTTTGATTTAATTAGTTAAATCAAAGTCAAGAAATTGTTAAGTAAAATCCCTTATTTCCTGCAAGTACAGTTGTATGTTGGCATTGCTTTACAAGAAAGCCATTTCATAACTTAAAGAATACATAAATTGATAATGAAAATAAGTTAAAAAAATAAAGACATATTTTTAAAATTAAAAATGTAACAGAGTAGCTGGGCACAGTGTCACATGCCTCTAATTCCAGTGACTCGATAGGCTAAGGCAGGAGGATCCCAAGTTTGAGGCCCTAAGCAATTTAGTGAGACCCTGTCTCAAAATAAATAAAAAGGACTGGATATGTAGCTCATTGGTAAGCACCCCTGGGTTCAATTCCTAGTTTATTTTAAAAACTTAACAAGGTAAAAACTGAATATTATTATATATGTGAATAGTTCTTTTTAGATGATTTCTGTGAGATAAGCTAAGTAAGGTTTCTTCAAATAAGAATTTATTGAAATTTGGGTGAAAGATGCATTCTTCCTTTTTTGATAAAATTGTTCACTAATCTGTAGAGGCATTGCTCCAGAGATCTTTGAATTCAAAACTATAATAATCTCTTTTGCAAATTTTTATCACTAATTTGACTTTTTTTTTTTTCTTGGTACCGGGGATTGAACTCAGGGGCACTTGACCACTGAGCCACATCCCCAGCCCTATTTTGTGTTTTATGTAGAGACAGGGTCTCACTGAGTTACTTAGTGCCTTGCCGTTGCTGAGGCTGGCTTTGAACTCATGATTCCCTGTCTCATTCTCCCAAAGTGCTAGGATTATAGGCTTGCACCACCATGCCCAGCCTGATTTGACATTTTATATCTACCTCCAAATCTCTTTGAAGGGTAAATGTTGGGGGGAAGCCATTTGCAAGGATGATTTTTTTTTTCATTGATCCCTTGCTTTTGCGTTTCAAGAAGATCTTCATTGCCAGTCTCTATGAATGGTATTCTGAAATTTTAACCACATCTATACAAGAAACTGCTAATTGTAGTCTGTGAGGTCAGTTTCTACTTTAGATTTGGTTACTTTAAAAATCCTAAATAACAAACTTAAGGTTGGATTTATTGACTGTTCCAAGTTTTGTTAAGTGTTTTCATAGAATCCAAAATATTAATCACCTAGAATTTCTGTATTTCTCCATCTTCTCTTATCAACTAGTAGAGCAGACTTTTGAGACATTTGTCGAGGAGAATAAGCCTTGACTTCTTGATCTGCCCTCTGAAGCAATGCCATTGAGTTTGTGGTAGGGACGGGATAAGGGCAGTAGTAAAAACGAAATGTGTGATTGATGGCTGAAATTTGAGGATGAGCCTAGAGTGTTTTCTGAAATTGGTTATGTGTTAGAAAACAATATTTTAATACACTATTTTTTTGATCTCTGAAACCAAGTAATGGGAAAACTAGCATTCCAATGCCATTTATATTACCAAAGTTTTATAGTTAGATTTCCTTCAGTTCCAACTGATGTTGGTATATCAGCTCAAGAAGTAACTACTTAATTTGTAGTCAGCTTACTGCAGTACATAACTAATAAAATTATTTGAATCTTTGCTTCTTTGTGACCAGGAACTATTATTTACTCCATAGATTTGCAGGGGCAGTCAGACCTATTTTATTGATGTAAACTACCTGCCAAAGAGTAGTCATCCTCAAAGCCAGCCTCAGCAATAGCAAGGCACTAAGCAACTCAGTGAGACCCTGTCTCTACGTAAAACTCAAAAAAAAAAAAAAAAAAATAGGGCTGGGGATGTGGCTCAGTGGTTGAGTGCTCCTGAGTTCAATCTCCAGTACCAAAAAAAAAAAAAAAAAAAAGAGTAGTCATCCTTCCCAAGAAGTTTAACTTTTTGTGTGCGCGTGTGGTGCTGGGGATTGAACCCAGGGCCTTGTGCATGTGAGGCAAGCCCTCTACCAACTGAGCTATATCCCCAGCCCGAGAAGTTTGACATTTTGGGAGAACTTTTTTATTATATGTCATTGCTTATTGTTAGCCTTCTGAACTCTAATTTTTATGACAGATATATATTTTTAAATAATATATTACTCTTGTCCTTGGTAAAAGATTCATTCTTTAATGTTTCACTGAGACAATAATGCCTTCATTAAAGTTTATATTTCCAACATATGACTTTTCTTGACTTTGTTATTGAATTGATATTTTCTACGTAATTTCCATTTTTCAATATAGTAAAAAGCAAAAAGAAATTCCAAATGTGAAAGACATTAGTAATGATGAAAACAAGTTTGTAAGACACTCAGTAAATCTAAGCCACCGAACAACCTTCAGTCTCTTTTGTCTTACTTGTAAATAGAATCCAAGTTTTGTTAATTACTGTGACAGACGTTATTTATAATAATAGTGGATTACCTATAATTATGAAACAAATATTGATAGAAAGCAAAGCAACATGTAGGTGACTTTTCCTGTAATTTTGCCAATTTCTTTTCAGGAAAATGGTTTAGTGAGCAAATGAAGCACTGAAGTGCTGTGTTATTTAAAATAAGATACCACAGCATTTTTTTCTTTCATTTGATAACAGTAGCTTGTTCTTCTAAGTATGGTTGCTCCTTCAGCAATTATTTATTGAGTAATGTGTGAATATGCTCAACTCTGAGGGTTACAAAGATATAAACTCTGCCTTCAGAAAGCTTATAGTCTTATTTGGAAAAAAGAATGCATGACAGGATCATTCAGAAAAAAAAGTATATGGAGATCTATTACTAAGGAAGTTAAGAAAGGAAAGAGAAATTTTCACTGACAGAAGTAAATCAAGGCCATTTTCATGAGTATGTTCAGAATTAAATATGATTTTAATTAGGAAGTACTTTCTAGTATAAGAAGTGTAAGTATTTTTCGGTTTCACCATTCATTGCAGACCAAGGTAGCATGAAAAATAAGCTGGTATTCTCAGAACATCTTAAGCATTCCTTCTGTACTCTCCATGCTTAGAAAAAAGGATGAAATGTGTCAGAAATGGTGGCCCATGCCTATAAACCCAGCAGCTCCGGAGGCTGAGACAGGAGGATCACAAGTTCAGAGCCAGCCTCAGCAACTTAACAAGGCCCTGAGCAATTTAGCAAGACCTTGTCTCAAAAATAAAAAGTAAAAAGTGCTAGGGATGTTGCTCAGTAGTTAAGTGCTCCTGGGTTCAATCCTTGGTACCAAAAAAAGAAAAATAAAAACCACTAAATGGACAAATTATTTACTTTAAATAATAAACCAGGAAGTTAAGCTGATACATATTTTATGTGTTTATGAACTGGGGACACTGGCATATGACCAAGTCCAAGTCCAGCCACTTGGACTGCTGAGACAGGAGGATCACAAGCTTAAGGCCAGCCTTGGCAACCTAGTGAGACTGAGTCTCAAAAAAATAAATAAATAAAATACACTTACGGTTTGTCTAATCAGTTTTGAACTCTTTATCATTAATCTGCTGAATTTTAAAAACTAAAGATTTTCAAAGCAGGGTCTTTAAAGAGAATACTTTAAGAATTATCTTAAAGTCAGGCACAATGGCACATGCCTGTAATCCCAGTACTTTGGAAAGCTGAGACAGGAGAATCACAAGTTCAAAGCCAGCCTCAGCAACCGTGAGGCACTAAGCAACTCAGACCCTGTGTCTACATAAAACACAAAGTGGGACTGGGGATGTGGCTCAGTGGTCGGGTACCCCTGAGTTCAATCCCTGGTACCAAAAAAAAAAAACAAAAAGAATTATCTTAAATAATTTCTTAAATCACATTTCTTTATTTTAATATAATTGTCTTAGAAAAGTTTCTAGTCCAAGTATAGTAGCTGAATAAATTCTGGTAGTATAATATTGTGTTTTAATTTCTACAGTTCCTAGGTCAAGAATAATGTACCGCATTATTTTGTTTATTTAACTATATGCAAATTATTATACAATTTTAAGTAATAAAATAGATTTTACTATAGGAAAAAGCTAAACTGCATTTTCTTTTAGGTCAGTACTGTCCATATCCTAATTTATCTTCTCATTCGTATATTATTAAAGATACTTAAAGACTTGGAAGAATTCATTTTAAAATTTAAAGCATTATGTTCTATTTTTACTTATAACATTATTGAATTAAAGAATTGTAGATCCAGAAGGAATTTTAAAACAATTTTAAGGTGTTAAATTTTTATTTGTGTTATTTACTGTCATTCAGATTTGAAGGATTTTAGACTTACAATTAGCATTTAAAATTTTTATAATCTTTTGTTCTTTCAAATTATAGCTCGATTTTGTAATCAGCCAGAACATTGTCTGTAGTTGTATTAGCTCAGTGAGGAAAAAAATTGTCATGTCATATGGTGTTGTAGCATAGTAATTTCGAAAAGTGGGAGGTTCTTGAATGGAGAAAGAATCATAAAATGTTAGAACTAGAAAGGATCTCAGGAACTCATCTTTGTTTGACATGATGAATTTGAGGCCCACAGAGATTAAGTGACTTGCCTGAGCTCACACACAGCAGAATGGCAGAGTTAGAACTAGAACCGCGCTCTCTAGACTTAGCTAGTTAAAGTTAAAGCTTAGCATATATGCTTTTAGACTAACAATTTTTTAGAAAATTACACTGATGACAACATTGTCCTCAGTAGAAACTTGCCTTTCTGAATAGTATTTTTTGAAACTGGAAAAGTGCTAAATGGCTTATTGTAGTTGAATAGCAGCATGAACAAGTCTGCATACAAGTGTGACTTTAAAAGCCAGTTAAGTTTGTTACTAATTATTTAAATTCCAGCATTATAAGAACAATGATTTCCATACTAGATTAAAGTTATTGTATATCTAATCCTAGTCCAATGTTCTGTTACCATCAGAGGTATTGTTGGGGATTGCCTTAATATCAACCATAGAGAATATTAGTGTCATTTTATGTTAGTAGATATTTATGTACCCATAATTCATAAATTTTGTTTATTTCTTACCTGTTCTTTGTCTTGAGTGATTGTTAACTTTAGGGTAAAGTACTGCTTTTTTGTTTTAATTTTATTCAGCTTTTAAAGGGCACTCTTTTTAGTTTTAGAATGTTCTTATTGTAAACAAGGAAATGTTTGGGGGAAGAAGTTCTAACTTTACAATTAAATTAAAACTTTTCTTACACTGTTTCCTAAACTGTTCTATTTTCATTTTCTTTTTTTTTTTTTTTTTTTTTTT
>PVHX01016353.1:0-43557 GCA_004024805.1 Geosciurus inauris
TGGAATATTACTCAGCATTAAAAGAGAATAAAATCATGGCATTTGCAGGTAAATGGATGCAGCTGGAGAATATCATGATAAGTGAAGTAAGCCAATCCCAAAAAACCAAAAGCCGAATGTTTTCTCTGATAAGTTCATGCTGATCCATAATAGTGGGGGGCATGGGAAGAATGGAGGAACTTTGGTCAAAGGGCAGGGAGGGACATGAGGGCAGGAAAGATGGTGGAATGAGATAGACCTCATTACCGTAGCTACATGTATGATTGTACATATGGTGCAACTCCACATCATGTACAACCAGAGAAATGAAAAATTGTGCTCCATTTGTGTACAATGAATCCAAATGCTTTCTATTGTCATGTATACCTAATTAGAATTGAAAAAATAAGTGGGAGCAGTTGACTATTGGATAACCTTGATTCCCACTGTGAGTTCATGTGGAATTAACTTGGCCAAATATTCTTATAAAACTAAAAGCATTGTTTAGATATTATAGTCTCAAATCATGTTTTTTTTTCTCTTCAGTTTATATAATGGAAATAAGAGCTAAAAATTCTTATTTCAATTCCTGCCCTTTCAAATTGCTCCGTAATATCAGAAAAAAGTTAACTTCCAATCCTCATTTACACAATTTGTAAAATTTAAATAATGGCTCCAACATAAGGTGCATTTGAAGATTAAATGTCATAATAGACCTAGGAATGCATTAAACCCTTTCAAGACAATATAAAAATGGAAGATATTAATATCTCAGGCTGATTTCTTCCCATCCTTAAATAAAGGCATATATGTAAATCATTACCTGGTTAAGTTTTGTGCATTTAGTACTCTGTGAAGATTGCATGTATGTAAGTACATTAAATTGTGCACATTACTTTTGTAATATCTGCTGCAGCACTTCATCTTGATTAGCACAAAATATAAGAAGCGATCATCCTTAGACCTAAGGTGAACAGCGTAAGGAACTCATGGATGTATTTCACCTCCATTTGTCACTGAAAATAAACAAAAAGGAAAAATTGAGTAGACAGTCAATGAGATGATCAAATAGCATAATGGAGGATGCTGTGTTTACAAACTGTAGGAAAACTCCGCTTTATAATTGATGCATTCCAAATTCTTGCCAGCAGACTGGAAATATCAGTAATTTATAAGACAGAATTGTTGGATCAGTTGTACTTGGATATCTGGTCTTGGGGCAAGAAGCCACTGTCTCCTGAGCTTCTGCTACACTGGAGCCACCCTGCAAGTCAGAGAAAGCTCCTCTGCAAAAAGCGGTCTGGGAGACATCCACCATCTGCATGGGGATTTTACCAAGCAGCCTGCTACAGGGCTGTGTTCACAGGACTGGTTTCTGTGATTCACATCAATAAACAGATGAAACCAGTCGTCGACAACATTTGGGCTCTAAAAGATCCCATTTTAAATGTGACTTTGAAAGGTGCTTTTCATAATCTCAATGTTAATTTAGGAAAACTTTAGGAAGATTGTTCTGGCTTCTCTTCTTTTACTTTCTTTCTTTTTTAAATTTTTAGGCTGTTTGTTTTTCACACAGGAAAACATATTGTTCCTTCTGGTTTGTCCTGAGAACAAATTACTCTAAAATGGCTTAGAGAATATGGGAGATTGCTTATCTTGCTATATTTAATAGAATAATACAAACCTGTAAGCTTTGACTACTTAATAAGGAAAAGATCTTCTGCCATCATGTGGAATGTTGGAGAATCTTCCCTTGTTTGATGTTTTTGTTCCTTTGCTGGCTTCCCTATAAAATAAATTGAATTTCCTGACAGAGAGGTAATTGTTATGACCACAAATAAAATGTTTAAAAATTGTGGAGTAAACAAAGCAAAGGGATTCCAAAAAATTAAATCTCGTTCATGTGGATTCTACCTTTCCCTTGAGACAGATTTAAAGAAGAAAAGAATAAGAAAAATCTTCCTGCTCAGAAATACATTACATAAATTAGAAATGAAAAAAAAAAAACTTTTCTTTTTCTCCTGGGGAATTTTCATAATGGGGACTGCCCAGAATGTCTCAAATGAACTGAATGGAGACATTTTATTTATTTATTGCTGCTTTCTTTGGATATGATAAGTATTTTTGATGGCATCATTCAGTATTACCACAGTATTACCACAACTCAGCATAGTTATTAAATACATCTTTTCATTTTCCTCACATATCTCTCTTTTTATCTCATCAGTTATTTTCAAGAGTGTAGCCAAACGACCTTCTTCTCTGTAACAAAAGTTAGAGACTTCATCAGACCTGGAAACGCCTCCTGCCAATAAAGTAGGAATACTTGATTCTACTTCCACACAGGGACCCATTTGAACGGAAATTTTTGACCCAGCTGTCATTCATGCTTAATTTATATGCTAGAAAGACCCTTAACCAGATGCCACGTATTTCTTGTTGAAGTGATTCATCATCTTCTACAAGTAATAAAATCATCTCTCATGTGGGAAGAGAGGTAGGAGAAATGCATTGGAAATGGACAGCATTAAATGAGAGGAAGAATGGGTCCAAATTATCTCTTATTATTGGGGCAAAAAAAAAAAGTGCTGGCAGCAGGAAAGACATTGTTAAGTATTGCTGCTGACTTTGCAAGTGCCATTCTAAAATGAAATTCCCAGGTTTTCATGGAGGAATCTATCTCTATGTAGTTGGACTTATGATGTGGATGCAATTTTCCACTTCTTCACCTAATTTTCCACATAGATTCATCTCTCTTTCCTCCTTTAAATACCTTATGGAAAACTTACTTTTCCCCTGAATTACAGAATTCAAGGAATGAAGGAGTTAAACCTATTTCTTTCGGTGAGGGGAAAGTTGTTTCCTGCAAATATATCTCAGTAGCCTAGGAGAAATGTTCTGCTAGATTAGGCTGATTGAAAAACTCCACTGATAAGAAAGGAAATGAAGAAGAAGTACCTGGAACTGTGTCCCTCATCCTATCTAGAAGACTGGTCACTCCATCATTTTAAACTATTTCTCACAACTCCTGTTTCCAATGGGCTCTTCTCCCACAGAATTATATATGATCCATAATATAAACATACAATTTTTTCACGTTCTTCAAATGTGCACAATTTATTTTAAATAAACCTGTGGATGCAGGATGTGTCTATGTGTGTGTGTGTGCAAGTATTTTCCTGCAGAAATGGTGGTGTCACATTTAGGGAAACAGAAAAGATTAGAATAGGGGATCGTTATTCAAATTTCATTCAGGATAGTAAGTTCTTTTTCTCTATCCTCTTGCTGTGCATTTTTTATGTGTTCAGTATACTGTGAGTCACTGGCCCCATAGAAATGCTTGTTGTGATACCCAGTCACCAAGGATTTATTAGGCAGCTAGAAATTTAGAACTAATTGATCTGAACAAGTGGTTGGTAAGCTTGTGGGGGGGCGGGAGTGTCTTAGCATGTTTTATAGGATCCTGGTCAGTATTTGTACTTGCTCAGGAGGGTAACAACACATTACATAGTAGGGGGGACTTTCTCTTCCCACTGGGAAGTTCTTAAAATTTTTTGTCTATCGTGGTGGTGTTTTGTCCACTGTGCCACTAATAGCAAGAAACCAAACTGAGTTTGGAATAAATATTGTTGATCCAGCTTTTATTAATGATTTTTATCTGGAATCTTCAGTTATAAGCTAAGTTCCTGGAAGTCAAGGGTGAAATCTCTCTATTTGAGTTAGGTGTTCATAGCCTTCAATAAAATGCTATGTCCACTGAGATACTCAGTATTTGTCACAATGAGTGTGTGATAAAGAGCTAAGAAAACGTGTGTGTGTGTGCGCATGCATGTGTGCACGTGCATGCTACAGGATTGTTGGGGAAAAAGGGGAAAAATCCAAGAAGAAAAATATTTAAAATAAAAAGAAATGGTATTGGAAAGGGCAGATTGTTGATAGTTGCCACTGCTATCACAGGGAGACCTATTTAAATAGGTTACAGGTTGGAATTCACTGTCACGTCAATTTACTCTATGCTCCAAAGTCATTCTTTGATGATGAAATATTTATAGGCACCCTAGACTTTTGCTATATGGCTTTCTGACTTGGTCTTCTAAAGCCAGAGGGCAGAGATCCCACCATACTTCCTTTAGTTAACTGATGAGCAGCTGCATGCTCTTCTTCCACTAATAATCTATACTCATTAAGACTGCAAACAGTTCTTTCGGATTGTTGGTTGCTTAGAGGCAGTGGTACCTGGATAGTTTTGAGTTTGCTTAGTTTGAACACTGACAAGCTGTCAGGACACACCCTTAAAGTTAAAGACAAGCATTTTACATTTCCACTTATGATTCAGAACCTATATGTGAAATACTTAGGATGCACTATTATTCTTTCTGGAAACTGTAAGAAATATACAGAATTTAGAAAGATAGGGACATGATCTTTTATAACATCATTAACTTTAAATTGTAGATCTCTATGAGTCATTTCCAGGTGTTAACAAATATCAATCTCTGTTGTGCAAAAAATTAATCTGAGTTATTGGTAGACTTTCATAGATTAAAGATAAATAAAGCTTAGGAACCAGGTGAGTCTCTATGGAGCAAATGTCATCATGGCAGGAACAAGTGAAAATGATAGCTTTTTCTAATTGTGTGTTAGGGGAAGTTTAAATAAATAAATTGCCAATTATTTTGAAAGACCTCAGAACCAAGTGTAATAAAAAGATGAAGCACAATCTCTGTGGATGTGCTCTTGAGATACTCAATACTTAACTGCCTCTTGGATATTTTTGCTGTTAAGAGCTCTTAAGGCAATTACAGTAATGTAGAGATTTTCAGATGTGACATTGATGACAGGGAGATTTGACCAACTCTTCCTAGATAAGCTCTGGAGGAAATACACTCTGCTGGATTTTTACTTTTCGAAATACAACACTGAAAATTCCTATTGATTTCCATGTTTCTGTGCACCTCTGAGAATTTGTAAGTATCTCAATCCAGTAAATGTCACAGAAATAACATAACACAACACACACACACACACACACACACACACACACACACACAATTGGACCTGACTGAAAGATAAATGGAATTAAATGTAAAAAGTTTCACATTGCTGCTGTTCTGTGTTTTCATGCCTTGCAGGTCAAACGGTAAAGACTTGGATTTTCCTATTAGTTCATAAGAGGATGTACGGAGGGACAAACTCATTGCAAATAAAATTTCCTTCCCTATTCTCTAGATATTAATTGAACAGCAAAACTCCCTCTTCCTTATGCTAAAAGTATGCTGGTTTCAGCGAACAACCTAGCTGGAATGTTTCAACTGCAGTTGGACTAACAAGCAGAAGGGTTGGATGATGGATAGTGACAGTTCCACAACCAAAGGGGCTGTTTAGCTCATCTGTTGCTGCTCCTCTGAGTGTCATTCACCATCTCCAGGAAGTGGAATAAGAAGTCCTATAAGAAGTGTATTTACTGGGGGGCAGACAATGCCTATGGACTCTCCCCAATTTTCATAACTGTCGCTTCAATGTTTTGGAAACCTTGAGACTGCATTGATGTGGCAAAATTCAAAGGCAAAGTTTACCATTAGCACAGTAGGAATTACACAGTGACCTGGAATCCATACAGGAATGTTCCAACATTTATGTTATAGCAAGTCATTGGCAATGTGTTGTGTTGTGCATGTTTTTGGAATGAGTACTACTAACACAGGTGTTTTGAGAACACTGTGTGCTTTAGCTCAGAATTAAGTAACTACAGCCTGGTGGCACAGACAATATGAATTTAGATGGATCATTTAAAATTTAGGTTATAAATGTCACAAATGGGGAATAACAATAATCTTGGTGCCGTATATACAGTGTTGCTGCAAAAAGTGAAAGTGATCCCCCAGTAAATGTTGGACAGACGTGGAGTAACTTATTTAATACATAAATTTGTGTTAATTTGTCAAGAAAATTCTAATAAGTATGCATTAGATGCCAACAGAGAAAGGAGAAATAATATTTAAAATCTCACAATCAAATAGACAAGAGAACTTTGTGAAGAACAATTGGCTATCATATGACATTCAGGTAACATGGAGAAGCAGAGAAGAGCGCCAATGATTCAGCTGGGAGAAAATGTGGGGGTGAGATGGACAGGATAGGGAAAGCTGTCCTTAGAGAAGTGAGTTTATTTTAGAGTGGCCTGTATATCAGAGACCAGACCAGCAGGCAGAGGGAGTGGACAAGGAATTGGTTTGTCCTATTGGGGGATTTGGCTGGGAAAGTTTTATACTTCCAGAGCAGGTCACCAGTGAGACAAACTGGAACTCCAGGTGTGGCAAAGTGGCCGTGCGCAGCTGGAATCTATTCTTTAGGGAAGCCTCAGTGCAGCATGTCAACTAACTAAATTGGTCCCATTTACATCATCTATACTAATCTCTCTCACTTCACATCAAGTGGTCATCGACATCAAGTGCATTTGCAAAATACCTTTACAATGCCCAGATTAGTGTTTGATTTAATAATCAAGGATAGTAGCGCCATAATAATTAAGGACAGTCAGAAAACCACCGTGCCTTGTGACTAAAAAATAAATGGATGTCAACTCAGAAAAATTGAGATACAAGAAACAGAAGCTGATGTACTTGCCTTTGCCTCTCTCATTCTCTTTATTTGAGTGCCAGAGTAGCACTCAAAAAGAAGAAATAATCAGTTATTTATACATTTTCTCAAATCATGCTAAACATGTTTTCAAATGGCCACGTGATCTAGTTGAGCGTCTTTGTCAGAGCTGAGCTTTTGTTTATATACATGTGTGGTCTTTCTATAAACTATGAAATATTTGAAGCTAGCAATAGTTGTGTTTTTTTCCTTTTATAGCCACATACAACATATTAAAATGCTCTTCCTGTGGTGTTATGAAGTTTTCCTGATGGCATCATTTTCCCCAACTAAACTGCCAAATAACTAAACTGTTCTCAATGAAGAATCAAACTCACACAGACCTGTTCTTAAAATTTGTCGCACCTTCATGTGTTTTAAAATGAACAGTTTTACTTTCAGATAATGTGGCATAAGACATTCTGCACATCTATGCAATGTCTAATTGAATAAGTTTATAGTTAAGAGAGCAAGCACATCCACCACCCACAAAAGTAATACCAGCATTTGTAATTCCTCCTCTCTGCTCTCTCCATTCCCAGGCAACTACTGATCTAATCTCTGACACTACAAATGAATATACATTTTCTGAAATATCATATAAATGGAATAATATAGTTTGGTATGCTTTTTTATTGGACTATTTTCATCAACTAAAATTATTTTAAAGTTCATTCATATCATTGTTGCAGGTATCAGTTCCCTCCTTTTTTATCGATTAGTAGTATTCTATGATATGGAAATGCAAATTTATTTATCCAGTTGCCAGTTTAAAAACTTTTGGGTTGTTTTCAGTTTGAGATTACAAACAAATAAACAAAACCCAAAACAAAATTGAAGCCCCGCTTGGATCATTTGCATACCGCTATTTGTGTGGATATGTTTTGATTTCTCTTGCATACATTCCTAGATTTGAATGTCTGGGTCATATGATAAATGTATGTTCACCTTCTTAAGAAACTATCAAGCTATTTCCCATGGTGATGGAACCATTTTGTCTGGATACTCCAGTGCATGAGCATTCTACCCTTCAACAAGGCTGTCAAACCTTGTTGATCAGATGCTTTCTAACTCTTAGCCATTCTAGTAGTATTTAAAAATATATTACAATATTTTAAGTTTTCATTTACCTAATGGATAATAACATTGAACATATTTTCATATGCTTGTTGTTATTCATATATTGTCTTGGGAGAAGTAGCCATTAAAAATTTTAGTCTATTATTTATTGGGATGTTTACCTTCATATCATGGAGTTTGACAATTTGTTATGTATATTGCATACAAGTCCTTCATAAAACATAGCATTTGCAAACATATTCTCTCAGTCTGTGGTACATGTTTATATTTACTTAGTGTCTTTTATAGCGAAGCAATTTTAAATGGGATGGAATCCAATTTATCAACTTTTACTGTGATTGAGGTTTGGATGTCCTAAGATAGCTTTGCCCAAAGCTGAAGTAACAAAGATTTTTCTATCTTTTCTCCTACAGGCTTTTAGTTTTGGGTTTAGATTTCTATCTATAATCTATTTTGGCCTAATTTTCATGTATGGTACAAGGTATGAATCAATACTAGTACCACAATATCTCAATTAGTGTAGCTTTAAATAAGTTTTGAAATGAAGTTGTGCTATTCTCCTTTATGCTCATATTCAAAATTGTTTTGACCATTCTAGTCAAGGTGTAGCCTACAAGGTGGGAAGGAATGGGTTACATTTTCTTTGAGTATCTCACAATAGCTCTCATGAAATTTGAAAGCCAAAGGTGGATTTAGCAGTAAATTAAGAATAGAGAACTTAACTGAATTGGGCCCTGAAGTATGCACACACCACCCATCACCCTTCAAATATTATAAATTAAGAAATATATACTTGGGGCTGGGATTATGGCTCAGTGGTAGCATGCTCGCCTAGCATGCATGAGGCACTGGGTTCAATTCTCAGCACCACATAAAAATAAAATAAAGATATTCTGTCCACCTACGACTAAAAAATAAATATTAAAAAAAAGAGAAAAATAAAGAAGTATATACTTTCATCTAATTAAAATATAAGAAAAGTCTCAGCAAGGTAAACATACTAGAAAGTATGTTTGAAATAACTACAATGTAGCTTAATAAAGCATCCAACTTATACCTTAAAGATTTCACACAATTTGAATGCTTTAAGACTAAAACTATTCATCTGTATTTCCAAATGAAGTTTAGAATTAAATTGTCAATTTCTTTCTTTCTGTTTTCTTTTCTTTTCTTTCTTTCTTTTTTTGGTACTGGGGATTGAACTCAGGGGTACTTGACCACTGAGCCACATCCCAAGCCCTATTTTGTGTTTTATGTAGAGACAGGGTCTCACTGAGTTGCTTAGCTGAGGCTGGCTTTGAACTCGCAGTTCTCCTTTCTCAGCCTCCCTAAGTGCTGGGATTACAGGTGTGCACCACCGCGCCCAGCTAAGTTGTCAATTTCTAAAGAAAAGAAAAACACTTTCTGAAATTTTTATTGCTGACAGATAGGTCTATTTGTTGAGCTGTTAAATCTAAATAATATTGTCTTCTGGCATATGAATGTGGTATATGCCTTCTAATATTTTGGTATTTTATAATTTTTCACAATAAAGTTTTGCTGTTTTTAGTTTAGAAGTCCTGTGTATCTTTTTTCAGATTTATCCTCAAGTGATTTATATTTCTAGATTATTTATTTATTTATTTATTAGCTGTACTGAAGACTGAACCCAGAGTTGGTGCGTGCTAGACAAGACCACGGAGCTACATCCTCAACCCTTCCAAATTGCATTTTTAAAATGTCAACTTCTGACTTCTGGGTTTAGCTCTGATGATTAAAGAACCTGGAGATTGTCACTCCCATTCTTACAACAAGACAAAGCTGAACACGCTGAAAGTGAAGGAAATTTCTTGAATTCATCAGAGAGCTGAGGTCTCAGAGCAAACTTCCATCTTGAAATCTTTAATGATAGATTAATCCAGATTATCAAAGCCAAGGTCTGCTTCCTGGGAACAAAAGTCCCTGTGGCAGTGTCCAGTGGGGAAAAATAAGTGGTGATCTTGACACACTGCTAGAGGTTGAATGTGAATTACTTCCTTAGTGCTACAGTGTAGACCTGGAAAGCCACATTTTGGTAACCTGTACCTCAGGGAACCTCACCAGATTTTCATGGTGATGATTTACGATCCACTCTCCTGCCTCTGGCTGGAGAAGGGGAAGAGTAATAAGAGTGAAGACACCAAATGTTTTCCCTATCTCAGGGAGAGCACCAGGTTTCCCTTTGGTTTGCTGACCATCCAGAAAAATCCACCAGGAAAGTATGTGGAGCAGCCTTCTGTCTCTCAATGCCCTGAAAACTGTTATTTCATATATTTGTCCCATTTTTAGGTTGTTCTAGGTGTAGGATAAATACGGTCCTCTGTACTTCATATGCAGAATTCCCAAATTTATTTTAGAAAAGAGCAACTCAAGAATGTCCTTCAATTGTGATTTTATATGCTTCTAGTAATTAGAACAGATTTGATACTATCACAAGAGAGAACAAGATGTGTAATTTCTTAGGTTTGTGTCAACGGTTAGTCACTAGTAGTGTTTTATTTACAGTTTTTGTTTGTTGTTTGTTTCTAGCTCCTTTCAAAAAATTGCCATTCCACAAAGCCTGGAAGGGAGTGCCCTTGAAAATGCTAAGGTGAACTTGATTCAGGTGAGTCAAGTTTACGTTTATAGCCACTGTTCCTTCATCTAAATTCTGATGTCATATAGCATATATAGTTCAGTTGATATTTGTAATAACATACTGAGATTATCTCTTTCCCTTAGTGGACTATCAAGTCATCAAGGGTAGTGAGCATATCTTAGTCATCTTTTAACCTTTGGTATCTATCTAGAAGCCCCCAAAGCAATAAGCCCTTAATACATGTTTATTGAATTACGCTGAATTTTTCTAATTCCTGAATGGATATAGTTTGATAGAAATATATTCTGGAGTATATTTTGCTTAAAATACACTCCCCCTTTCAAGTGTAGATGTTTCATTTTGCATATGAAGAATAAAAACCTGCTTCATAAATTTTTTACTCTTTTATTCAAAACTAGTGAAATTTGACCAAAATATAAATCTTTAGTTACATCCTTTGACATTAAAACTCTACTTTTTTTCTGGTTCTTGTCTTCTATTTTGGCTTCTAATTGGTATTCACTTGATTTATAAATCCCGTTGGCATTATTCTTCTTATAAAGGCACTTTGTCTATCTAAATTAAATCTCATTCACTTGATTTTCTTTTACATCTTAAACTCTCAAGATCCATCTGCAATTTCTCTGTTTTTAACTTTCTAGTCTTGAGTATGTAATCTCCTCATTTGCAATCATCTCTAGGGTTTGCTCAAGTTTTTTATTTTTTTCCCTTCTCTTAGAGTTAACATATTAGAAGAATATTGACCACAGGATTAGTTATCTTTTGAAAGCGCCTCCTAATTTTTTGGTTATCCTTCAGTATTCATTGTTTTCAACCATGAAGCATCGTTGATGTTTCATGCCTATAACAAAGTGAAAAGCCTCTTGCTTGTTTGTATTTCAGAAAGAAGGTGATTCATTCAACCTGAGTTTATTTGGACCTAAGATCAACCCAGAGATGACCCTGATATCCGAGGAAGCATAATCTTCAACCTGCAAGAAGTTCTGGAGTTAGTAACTACGGAGTAATTTAATTTAAAAGCAAAATTCACAGTGTCTTTGAGAACTAACTGTTCATTTTTAGGAAGATGAGTAACTCATAAGGTAATTATTATTTCAGGTCACTATTAGAAAGTACTACTAATCATATCTTCTTCATTCCACTTTCATGTGCACTTATTTATCTTAGATTAATAAACTTGTTCATGTATATCTTTTAAAGAATGAAGAGGTAGATAAACCCTGTAGGAAATATCAAAGCCTAGGCAAAATTCTCATGAAGATATCATAATTTTCCATCAAAATTCCCTAATTCAATTGCAATGTTAAGTATAAATATATTAAAATTATACTGTAATTATGTAAATTATTTCTAATAGTTGGAAGGATAGTTTATATAGAGCTAATAATATTCCCCTACTGTAACAAGAAATTGTGAGACTCTTATGCAAGCCCAATTTGTTTAATCCTTTTTTACCATGTGGCAATGGAGTGCAAAGCATATAGAAGAAAATAAGAATATTAACTAATAAAGTGTGTACTGTAGAATGACAGTATATTGCTTCCATAGGAATTTAATGGGATAATGTATGCAAAACTATTCAGGGAATAACAAATAACAAATATAAAACATTAATTCAGGTCATGACCACTCTCAGTTCCTAGCCCAAGCCTCAAAGCGGAGACAAGCATGCCAAGCTCTACTTTTTACTGGGGGCAGTTCACTGAACTATGATAATATTTATAACATGTTAATGTAATACTAAGACACTCGATAATAATGAAAAGTATATATGTGATTAAGAATGACTTTATGACATTTGCTGGTAAATGGGTGGATCTGGAGACCATCATGCTAAGTGAAATAAACAAATCCCCCAAAACCAAAGGCGGATGTTTTCTTGATATGTGGAAGCTAACGCACAATGGGAAGGGAGGGGAAGATTAGAATTTCTGAGGATTAGACAAAGGAAAATAAAGGGTAGGAAAGGGGAATAGGAGTAGGAAAGGCAGTAGAAAGAATCTAACATAACTTTTCTACGTACATATATGAAAACAACACAGGGGATCCCACCATTGTGTACATTCACAAGACTCAGGCCTTAATTGGAATACAATACATTCCATGCGGGTATAAGTTTGTCAAAATGGACTCTGCTGTCATATAACTAAGAATAACCAATAAAAAGTGTACATTGTTAGAAATGAAAACATACTTCTGAGACACCTAAGAAAATATGTTCAACAAGGAGTTAGAAATGAGTTAGGATTGAGCAGATGAAATCATAGTAAAGATGTGGACTTGCTAATTATCACATATTAGGACCAATGAGTGTAGACACAATTTCTTAAGCCAATTTCCAGAAACAGAGAGGAAAGCAGCAACAACAAAGCCTGGAACTTCCAGAATTTAAAGGATAAGCAGTGTAGAAAAACTACCACAAAACAGTGATGGAATAATAATGATGGAAGTCAAGAGAGGGAAAGTATTAAAGAATCCATGATTATATATCACTTTTGAGAGAGATAAACAGGAAGACAATAACTCAGAGCATACATTGTAAAAAAAGTAAAAAAGAGATTATTGATAATTTAATTAGGAACAATTGTAGTAATTGTAGTAATTTGGTGGGTGGGAAATGAGACCTGGTAAGGTGACTGGGAGATGAAGTAAAGAAAAGATGACAAATCTTTTAGAAATTTGAATGAGAAAAGCAAGAAAAAACAAAGTTATGAATGACATGAGGTCATTGGATATTGCAAAATCTCATATGCTGAGATAAATGATCTGGTAGAAAAATATAGAAGAATAATTCTGGTTTCCTCTCTGACATGAAAAGAAATTGGAAGTAATCATGCTAATTCTTAAATGAATAAAATTAGTACAAAATTAAAAAAGTATTGACTCTTCCTGGACCCATAGGAGAACCAAGGTTTCAAGGTGAATCACTACTCTGAAACATGGGGAGATGGGCTTATTCAGGGATATGCAGGTGAGAGCCACTGACTGACAGGTCTCCTGGAACTACAAAATGATAGAAACACTTAGATATCAATTCTCATGAATTGCTGGAGGCTGGACATGGGTTTGTGTGAAAATGAGACATCACAGATTTACAAGAGTCTCATCTCTTTTGTGCAATTAAGGTCCAGTTTCTCATGGTGATAAACAAAGAAAGATATCCATCTGATGTTGGGGCCAAAGGTAGAATAATCATTGGGAGGTAGTTTCAGAGCCACCTGCATAACAAAGGACCACTCTAGAGCATGAAAGACTTTTCCAGAGCTTTATCCAAAAGGGAGAAGGGCATCCAGCTCAGTCCAGACACTTCCAGCCTTCCTGGTTCATGGAAGGAGAAATAAAGATAAAATGGTCTATAGGAGTTAGATTTTAAGAAAAATGTTTGGTAAATGTTAGTCAGAGATGGGGCAGAGAAAAAGAAAAAGGCTTAACATTGGAAAAACACTTATGGGGGTTATAGCTCTTAGAAAGGCTTATGAAACACAGATTTAACAAAAAGCTTTTAAATTTTCCCTGTTCCTCAATCCTTCATTTAGACCCGCAGACTTCAATATAATAATAATGAATTGAAATTGAAAAACTTTGCACAACTCAGCATCTCTGTGGAATAGTATTTAGGGAAGCCCATAGTCAACAGGGCAAATGGAAACAAGAATATTACATGAATTTGACATATCTGGTATTGATAGCTACAATGAATGTCAAAGAAAACTCAACTAGATTTTTGAAAATCCTCATAAAAAAGCATAATTTATCTCAATTCTTATTACAAAATCAAAGTGTCTGACTTTCAACCCAAAATTACAAGTCACAAAATAAGGCAACAAACAGCACCATCTGAGACAAATCATCAAAACTGACTGACTCAGATATGAAACAAATATTTAAATTATAGTGACATTAAAATACTTATGATTAATATATTAAATATTCCAATGGAAAAATTTTAATTATGCAAACATAGATGGGTACTGTAAGCAGACAGGTGGAAATCCTATGAAAAAATTTTTTAAAAATGTTAGAAATTATAAAAAGTACCATAACAGAAATAAAGAACACACTTGATAGCTTGTGAATAGGCTGCACACAACCAAGGAAAGAATCAGTGAACTGGAAGATAGCTTAATAGAAACTTGCCATACTGAAATACAAAGAGAAATGTATTATGATAAGCATTTGCAATGTTCAAGAACTGTGGGATAATTTCAAAAAATGTACCATACATGTAACTAGAATGGCAGAAAGGGAAGAAAAAGGGAAGAAACTGAAAAACTTTAAAAAATAGTGGTCAAGAATATTTCAAAATTAATGACAAAACCACTGATACAGAAAGCTCAGAGAAAAGTAAGTCAGATAAATACCCTGAAAATCTTTGTGTAGCCCACTCTAAACTACAAGAAAGAAGGAAAAAAGAAAGAAAGACCATATATATCAGCAGAATAAAGGAGAAAAATAATATGATTATATCAATTGCTTTTCAAAAAGCATTTGACAAAACCTAATACACATGCATGATGAAAAACTAAGAATAGGGGAACAGAGTAGAATTTTTCAACTTGAATATGATACCTACAATAATTTGCAACTAATATTATACTTATGGTGAAATGCTTTCCCTTGAAAATAGAGAAAAGGGAAATTTTGCCCACTTTTATCATTCCTAAATGACATTGTGCTGAAAGTCCAAGCTATTGCAATACAAGAAAAAAACAGTAAAAATAGTAAGAAAAACTAAAATGTTTTCATTGAGATGGCATGATTATCTACATAGAATACAAAATCCTAAAGAATCTATGAAATATTTGTGGAATTAAGAAGGATAGCAAAGGAGGAGGATAGTTATATGTAATCAATTGATAGATAAAAATGAATAATTGAACTTCAAAATTTTTTAAAAATATCACTTACAATAGCACCAGCAATTGGAGTATTTTGGCAGAAATCAACAAAACATATACAGAATCCATATGAAGAAAACTATAAAACACTGATGTAAGTGAAAAAAGGGAGTAAGTAAATGGAACAATATTCTATATTTGTGAATTGAAGCTCTCCATATTGTTAAGATGTCAAATCTTTCCAATTTCATTTAAATATTCAGTGCAATTTCAGTAAAAATCCCTGCAAGCTATATTTAGAGATCAACAAACTGACTGCAAATTTATACTGGAAGGCAAAAGACTAAGCGTAGTTATTATAATCTGAAGAAGAATAAGGTTGTAGGACTCTCATTATCCCATTTAAAGACTTAATTTAAAGGTAAATTAATCAAGTTTGTGAAAGAGTGGACACATGAAATATAAAACAAAAGAAAGGATCCATAAAGAGACCTGCAAAACCATAGCCAACTGGTCTTTGGAATATTTTAAGCATATGGTGTTGGAATAATGAAATACCAGTATACAAACAGACAAATCTTGACAGAACTTACACTTTTCAAAACTCCCATCAAAATGGGTAATAGATTTAAGTGTAAAAAGTAAATCCATAACACTTTCAGATAAAAAAACAGGAGAAAATCTGTGTGACGTTAAGGTCAATGATGAGTTTTTAGACAGAACACATAAAGCACAATCCTTGAGAGAAAAAATTGATAAATTGGACTTAACTAAAATTAAAATATTTTGCCCTACAAAAGACACTAATAAAATGATCAGACAAGTCATAGACTAGCAGAAATTTTTATAAAACTCATGCTTGATGAATGGTTTGCATCCAAACTACACAAAGATCTCTTATAGTCAAACAACAAAAAAACTAAACAACCTAATTTAAAAGAGTGGAAAAAATCTGAGATATCTCACAAAAATATGCAGATGTCAAATAAGTATATGAAAAGATGCCTAATTACTAACCATTAGAGAAAGGCATATTATCACAACAATGAGACACCACTATGCACCTATTAGAGAGACTAACTCTCATTTCCTCTAGTTATTATGCCAATTACTGGCAAGAATACAGCAATAGGAATTTTCATTCATTATTGGTGGAAATGTAAAAGGACAGGACCACTTTGGAAGAGAGTTTGGAGATTTTTAGTAAAGCTACACATTGTCTAAAATAAAAGTCAGTAATCCTGTATCTAGGTATTTACCCAACTGATATGAAAACATGTCCATGCAAAAATATACATGCCAATGTTTATAGCAGCTTCATTAGTAATGATCAAACACTAAAAGTGACAGGTCTTTTTCCATGTGAACGGGTAAACAAACTGAAGTAAAAAAGCATATGATAGAGTTCTATTCAGTGATCACAATAAGTTAGCTATGAAGCCGTGCAAAGGCATGGGTGAATTGTAAATGTATATTGCTAAGTGAAAGAAGCCAGTCTGAAAAGGCTGTATGAGTCCATTTATATAGTTTTCAGGAAAAGGCAAAACTATAGAAAGGGTAAACAGATCAATGGTTGCCAGAGCTCTGGAGAAAGTGGGTTGAATAGTCGATGCATGGGGGTGGGGGGATTTTCTAGAATGGAGAAACTATTTGCGTGATACTGTGATAACCAATATACGACAGTACATAGTCGTCAAAACTCATAGAAATGTACAACAAAAAAGAATAAACCTTAATGTATGCTGATTTAAAAAAATATTTAGGAGGTCAAAGAATCCCATTGTGCCCTCTCCTTGAGAAATTACATTCACACTAATGATTTTAATTAATTTTCATAAAAGGGTAATTTCCAACTGTAAACCTTCAGATTCATATATCACACTTTGCACTGGACAATTCCATTTGGATGTTTCCCTAGTATTATAGTCATATGTTCAAAACTAAGCCTGCCAACTCTTCTCCTTACACACCCCAACAAAGCTTGCTTTTCTCATTGTGTTTTGTTGTAACAAATAGCAATACTGATTTACCCAGAACCTGTTTCCTCTCATTTGCCTAATTCTGTTCTTTCTACCTTTCAAATGAATAAAAAATCCAGTCATTCCTATCCCACCCAAATTGCTAAAATAACTCTCCAACTAGTTTTCCTACCTCCATTCCTGTCTTCTACACATTGCTACTATTGCCTAGACATTAGACATGGAAATATTCCCTAATTTGCATTAACTTCCACTTGTTTTAGAGCAACCAACTATATTGTAAAATTGTGCTCACTTTTCTCTACAAATATTTGATGTACAAACTCCATGATAAAAAAGGACTGCATATCTTGTTCACAATTGGGTTAACTATGCAGCTTAGTAATATATATATTACAAAGCATATTAAATATATAATAAAATTGGTTAAATAAACAAGTGAAATAATTGCATAGAAATTAATGTGACTCAAGCTTTTCTGATTCTATTCCTCAAGAATGCTTAGATATTTGAAGTTCAAGAAATGTTTCTATAAAGATGAGCATGCCAAAAAATCATCTCCATTCTCTGGTGTAAAGATTTGTACATGTATATTTACCAAAGGGAAAATCGAATACAATATTGAAATGAGTTAATGAATTAATGCATTATGTACGCGTGAGGGGTGAAAAATTGGCTTATTCTCTGTACCACAATTAGCAGGAATGATACTACATCTTATAAAATATGTGAGCACATGAATTCATCCAATATTTATGTTCTACATGAGGGATACTGGATGGTGAGTATTGTCTGAGGGTCCCCAGTCTTACCAAAGATGCATATGCTAATTCAATAATTTCATATCAATTGATTATTGAGTTCATTAGGATACTTGAGACTAACATAAGATTTGATTTTCTGCTGCCTTTCATTAATTCACTCAAAGCAATTCAAATGAAATACATTGGGATCTTCAAAGAGTTTATAGTAAAACACACTAAAATAATAATTACTGCTTGGTGTGATTTGTGCTATGGCAAAACAGGAGGTAACATGTCTGGTCAAAGAATGTCTCCTTGACATGATGTCTGGGGGGAAATTTCAAAAACTAGTGGGAAGTAATCAAACAGAGGGAAAGAGAGAAAAAGTAATAGCAGGTAGAGGGATGGAAGAGAAAGCAGAGCGAGCAGGCATAGATGGAACTACAAGCCGGTGCTTAGAAAATGTGACTCAGGCAGAGGGGACAGGCAAAGGATGAGGATGCCGCTGGAGATACAGGCAGAGTTGGTCACCACAGCTCTCCGTCCCTGCCTACAGGACGGAATAATAAAAATGCTAGACATTGGTGTAATTCAGTATTAAGGAGCTAATTATTGACACTTGTCATTATGTATTAGAGTCATAGCTGATCACAAATTCAGGGAAAGGCATAAAGTCGTCAAAAGCGGTCAGGCGAATCTGGCAAAATGAAAGTGATTATTGTAGTATTTTTGGATTCAGTTCAGAGTTTGAATCTTTTACATCTGTGCCTCCAACCGATTCATTTTGGAATTGGTTCTGAGAACAAATTGACTGGCTTATAGAATTTCCATAGTTCAAGGACTTGTTGCAAAAGCAGAAACGAATCAAGTTTGAAGAGTGACCTATTGCATTTGGTGTGTTGATAACTTTCTCTAGCCATAAATAATACGGAAAAAAGCATCTGCAGGTTTTCTATCTGCCAAAAAAAAAAAAAAAATGTACACAAAAGTAAAGCATCCCTTATTTCCTTAGAATATAAGTAGTTGGCACTACACTCTTTGTCCCATAGAAACTGTAACATCTGGCATTTGCAAGTTCATCAACTCCATGTGATAATCTGTTAATAATTATTACAATTGCATTTTATAGAATGGAAAGCAAATTATTTTGCCTAAGATATATTTCTAAAGAAATCTCTGTATCATTTTTCCTACTTTCCATACCAGTAAAGTGCAATATAATCAATGTTAATACCAAGTTCAGTACCGTGCTATCATAACACTGGGCTTATTTGATCTCATTTGATTTGCCGTTGCTGCCAGCACCTCCACTGGAGGGCCATTTGGACGTGGCATTTTAAAGGAGCAGTTCACCTTTGCTGCCGGTAACTCTGTTCTCTGGAGTGACCTTTCTTCTGAGATCTGCCCTTTTTGTCCCTGATTGATGCCCCTGGGATAGGAAGATATTCCATTGCAGTAGCCCATGAACCCTGCCCCACCTGGACTATGCCATTGTTATAATCCCCCACCACTAAAATTTATTGTTCTTGGAAGGTCACTGGCATCCCAGTAAATACAAGTGTCACCTTACTCACCCATGAATAAAAACAACTTTTCTTTCTGTTTCAGAGGAAAAACATTGAGACAAATTTGAGAGAGAGTCAGCCACATTCATCTTTTTAGTCGATAAATAGGTATTTGGTTCCTGCCAAATGGGGGAATTAAAATGCAAGGGCATTTCCTTGAAAGACTTATTTCTCTCTCCCCTTAAAGTTTTGACCTGGCAAGTTAGGGTCCACTGCAAAAAAATTAAGGAGATATTTAGACAATGGGGGTGCTTTTGACTTATTCAAATCGTTTTGCTTTTGTGTTGCTCATTGTGTATCAGTAAACACTGATAAAAAGCATCTCCTTCATCTTCCATCTCAAGTTCTTGAGCAGCCAGTCGTATTTGCTCAGGTGGCTTTTTCAGTCATACTCGCATTTGAGTAGTAAAAATATTTCCTTCTTGTATACAGTCACAGCTGTCTCTCATTTCGGTCATGTCCCGATTACGGGGCAGCTGTTTTTAAATCAATTTGTAAGCCAGTCTCCTTCATCTGGATGACTTTCAAAGTCACCATGCTCATCTATCTGCACCAGTTTTCTGAAGGAGTATGGAGATTCGGAGAAAGGGTTGTAGAGCTTCTGCTGCATGTGCCAGCAGATGAAAATGAGCCAGAACTCATTTCTCTAGCCAGGTGTCATTTAAAGAGAAGCTGAGCAACAGAGTCCAGTGCCTGCCTCAGAAAAGGGGCAGTAGGGATTAATGAATATGTCACCCACCGTGGCCAAATTGCTCACATTTTCTGTTAGCAAGTTGGGTGGGTGGAAGAGCAGATCCCACAGACCTCCTTAGGCCATTCTGGTTGCTCCTAGTATCACCCCCTTTGGGGGTGACAAAGTGCTTATACCTTTATGGAAATCGCCACTTTGATTTCAGTGGACCAATAAATGACTATTATTTGTTTATTTTTGGTACAGGGGATTGAACCCAGGGGCACTTTATCACTGAGCCACATACCTAGCCCTTTTTATTTTATTTCTTTATTTTGATACAGAGTCTCACTAAGTTGCTGAGGCTGGCCTCAAACTTGTCATCCTCCTGCCTCAGCCTCCCAAGTTGCTGGGATTACAGGGTTGTGCCTCTGAGCTTCACCCAATGATCTTGGATGAGATAGAGCGAAGATGGAAAGCATGGACTGTATGTCCAAGCACAACTGATGGGGTTTTTGCTTTTGAGTAAACTATTCTATTCAGAGTACATAGTATCCATGTGTTGCCTACTGTAATATATGGGTGTGCTACTTTAGGTGAAGAACATAGAGGAAAGAGAACAGTCTTTCAGTATGCATTCTACAAAAGGCATTTTTCTAGGTGGTTTGTATGCATTGTTTCTTTTAACTTTCATGACAATCTTATGTTTAAGTACTATTCTCACATTTCATGTGTCACAACTAAATTTTAGAAGCTTTAAATAAGCAGCTTGAAGTTCTGTAGATAGCACATAGAAAAGGCAAAATTTTAATCTAGATTGTCCTGATTTCTGTTTACAATTTATCTCATCATCTTCCTACCTCTCATCTCATGTTACCTCATTCAGTGAGACTGGTGAATGATATCACTTGACATCTGCCTCTCAATAGTAGACACTTGATGTAAATCTACAGAGAAATGCTGAAGGTGGCTGGCTTCTTTGGGTATACATTTGTGCTGATCGAATTTGAGAAAAGTTTTGCTAACTGTGTCGTTTCTTGGGGTGCGATGCTGCACACTTTTTCTTCTTATCCTCTTCTTGCTCTTCCTTGTGAGTTACTAAGTAAGCACTCAGAAGTGTACACTTATTAAAGTAATAGTTTTAATAGTAATAGTTTTGTAATAGTTTGTGACTCGGTGGTTGAGTGCCTGCTTAGCACGCATGAGGCCCTGGGATTGATCCTAGTTTTGCGCACACACACACACACACACACACACACAATTAGAATAATGGTTTGGGAAGAATCACTTTGTCTATATAGTCATTTTTTAATTTATTTGACAAGCATGTATTTTAAGACTCTACTATGTACAGGCATTCTGCTCAGTGCTAGAAGTAGAGGAAAGAATAGAAAGATGCTGTGACCTGATTATTAATCCATGAGAGAATGTTTGCTTTTGTTTGGGGGTGGGGAGATTGACGCAAATACTTGAAGAAGAAAGGATCCTGTGCTTTTGTAGTACACCCACAGTCACAAAAGTGTTGATTTCACAGCTTGTATGCATCGTGAGAGAGTAGCTTGCCTAGGAATGCACATTAAGAGTTTGAAAAAAATCGAGGTTTTAATGAAAGTCTGATTTGTTTAATCCCCACAGAATGTCATTTTTGCCTTTCCTTTTTAACCTCCTCAGTCTCATTATTAGAGTTACTGTTTGTTCACAGGCAACCACTGCCTTGGTATCCTGGGCCTTTGACATGTGAGGAATGAGCGTGAACTAATATCAGGGAACACCTTTGGTCATGCCTACCTACTTTCTCCCAAGCCATTCTTACCCTCCACTCCATCCACGGTTTCCTGTCATTAGAACTCCACCCTCCTCTGGTCTTTCATGTGGGGGCCAACACATACCTCTCTGCATGTTTTACAGCTAAAGAGGCTGCTGAGTTGATTAAACAGACGCTTATAGTGCGCTTTACCAACTTTACCATTGACTAGTTGTATGAAATTTGGCACTTGACCTCTTTGGACCTCAATTTCCTGAGTAATTAATATACATTGGAAACTCCATTCTTTGTTCTGGATTGTCCCACCTGAGGAATTTTCACTAATTTCTCCCTGAGTTTCATAAAAATGTAAACATATGGGTATCTACATTAAAACACCCAAGCTAAGGCCTTAAGTATATTTGCCATTTTTAATGGGGAATAACATTATGATGAAGTATTAACTCTTCAGGGAATTAGGAAATTACATGGAGAAATTTCTTTAATGAAGCCTTTGGATACATTGTTAGCTTCTCTGGTTGTTTTCTTCTCTGTTTAAATAAAAAGAATAGATTGGAGATCCTGCAATTTTTCAGGATTTGTATGTTTTGAGATATGATATCAACTTAAGTTCTTGAAATTGACATGAAAGAATAACACTTCCTACCTACATTGGTTCTGTGTTTCTGCTTGAAATGTAATAAGACTGTATTTTCATAACTTTTTAAAATTTGGGGAAGATAATTAGGTGAAAATTTAATAAGAACATGGAATAAAAAGTAACTAATTTTCCTGTTATTTTCTCATTTAATTCTAAATGAGAATTTAAAAATTTCTGAGTTCTCATTTAAGTTTAAATTAAATGACTTTTCTGAAGTATATTTAGGATATTGAACAATTTATCAATATTAGTATGTTTAAGCAAATCTAAATCTGGTCAATAATATAATTCTATTTATAATGTGTTTGACCCAAAAATTCATTATTTTCCAAACAAATTACTAAATGTGCACAGCTATGTGTAAAAGAGAAATGCTACAAATCAACAAAAAGGGAGTGGATTAGGATAATTTCCCTATATCAAATTCCAAACTAGTAAAGATGCATCACAATCATTTGTAAGAGGTTAAAAGAGTTACTTCCCACTCTACACGTGTGCAAAGATATACTTACTTTGAATTCTGCAACATCTGAAATAGAATATAAATTGGTAAGAAAAGTCCATTTTCGGCTGGCAATATCAACTCTCAGATCCAGAAAAGATAGTAAGTTGCTTTTCCAAGCTGCCAGATGTACTTTACATCTTTCTTGTCTCTTACACTCCCCTCTCTCACTCTTCTCCATGCCCCTATCCATTAAGGTTGTACCATTCTACACTTCCCCAGGGTCCAACGACCTCATACCCTATTTTTCAAAATCTAAAGACATTTTTTGAAAGTCTTTTCTTTTTTTCTGGGGTATCACAACAACTAAGAATATTGCCATACTCAAGAGATTTGCATTTTAACAGGAATTGAATGCTTTGGGCTAAGAAATGAAACTTTTCCTATGTAATTTCAGGCATCAGTAAGCAGATGGGACATTTATTTGGGTGGCCTGAGGGGCTTTCCTGAGCCTTTGGAACCATGTGGGGCTTCTCCAATCCAATCTAAGGTATTTCAGACATTGCTATTAATACCATCATCTGCACCATGATTTTGATTGTATCCCTTAAGTTTAGGAAATTCACTCTCAATATTATCTGTAGAGACCTCAAATATCCTGGACAATATAAATCAAATTCCCATATTAACTATTCTACATCTCTCTTCATCAGAGTAATTTAGACATTGCAATTTTGGCTGATTTTTCATCTAATTATTCTATCTAAAGTGGAAGAATAACTGTAGGACAGAAAGGAAGATAAACTATGGAAGGACAGAAAGAAGAACGGGAATAATCTACAACAAAATGATAAAGCAATGTCCAGTACGGAGACCATTCTCCTGAGCCTTTAAGCTGATTTACAGGTACCAGTTAGTTTATTTAGGCTCTGTCACTTATGGTAGTGGATTCTTTGAATCACATAATTGTCTCAGTCTTCTTTGTATAGATAACACCTCTGAGTCACACTCCCTAGAGCTTAGTTAATTGATAGCACCGAGAGTGCTGTTAGGAAATGCTCCCACCGCATGTCAAGCTGTGGAGCACCTGAGGTCACACGGAAGTACAAGGAAAGAAAAAAAGAAAAAGAAAAAAAAAACCCAAAAGCGACTCAATAGCATCAGAAAGCCAACTAGAAAGGAGAAGCAGAGAAGCTTGACTGATTACTTGGTGGCAATCACTAGTCTGATCATTGATTGGAACCATCTTCATGACTGTGTGACCACAATCAGTTCTACTGTGTATTGATGGGAGACAATATGATTATAATTGCCAAAGTGAATGAAGGGTGCCTCTATCCACTCAATCAGGCAGGCATCCTTGAATGATCATAGTTGATTTGCCATAGTCACTACTGTTCTAAGTTAAAACACTGATCTCTGTGTTACGTTCTAGAATACATTCTTACTTGGCCACTATATCTTCTAAGGCTTCTGGTAAGAACCACTGTAATCACTTCTTTACAATCATTCCCAGTTTAATCTTCTGAGAAACAGTGGTCATTTTACTCTATTGCTCCCAAACAAATCTTGTATAAAAATATAATTCCTAAAAGACACACTTCTTCAGTTTATCACTTGGAACTTTGCAATCTAACTTTACCTCATTTCTCATGAATTTTGTGCATCAATCTATCCTCAGTTTTTACCCATTCTCTTCCAGATTTCCATAGAATGTGTTACTTTGCTCTCCCTTGGTTCACCTGTTCATTATTTCTGATATTTCCTCCAATGCTTATCTCCCAATTATTCCATCAGTAACCAGAGTCATACTCTTCCAAGAAGACTTCCAACTGTCCTAACTCTCAAATATCTTCTCTTCTTTGGAACTCCAAATTATTGTGCTTTCTTTATTACTCATATGGCAATTGATCAAGTGCTCTCCTGTGATAGCACATTCATTCTGTCTCAAACCATTTGCTTTCTACTTGGTTATCTCTTGCAATTTATACATCTTTCCATCATAGGGCATAGAACAGGGACTCATGCATAAGAGATGTTCAATAATTTGTCAATAAACAGATGCTTCATGCAATATGGCCAGACTGGAATCATTCAGTTTTGGAAACTAAAGAGTATTTTTTTTAATTTTTTGTTACTGTTATCATAGATTCATAAATTGATCATTTCAACTTAATGCAATAGACCTGGACTGTCTGTGTAACTGTGTCTTCAAAAATCTTTTGTTATAGAGAAAATTTGTAAGAGAACTTCAATCTGCATGGAAGTATGACTTGAACTTTTTCTTTAGTCCCATTAACATACAGCCATTTAATTGGGACACCTGAAATGGTAAATTGAATTCTCTAGGCTTCTTTTACTGTGTACAATGGAGAATAGAGTGAATTCCTTGAAAGTTGGCCCAGTTTAATATAGATCAGTGATGCCCAGCCAGGGTGGGGATTTTGTGCCAATGGAAATATTTGGCAGTATCTGGAGATAGTTTGTTGGTCACAGGTAGGAGGAGGGGATTTTAGGAGATTGCCTGGGAAGAAGCCAGAGACACTCTTAAACATTCCACAAAATATTGCATTAAAATTACATCATATTATTTCAGGATGGTATATTTGATTGGTAAAATAAAACCCGAAATCATTAAAAATTTTAAGAATATGTATTTGATTATTATTATATTCAGTTTCTATCTATGCCCAGTATGAACTGTGTACTGTTGCAAATCACTTACAACTTGCTATTAAATATCAGGCATAAATTCTTTTTTTTTTAACTTTTGGTAAAAGAAAATGTGACTCTCGTTTACTTGAATTTTGAAAGCATTTTAACCAGCAGAATAACTGACTATTAAAGGAGTCATATTGAGGGGATTGAGGGCATTATATAAGTTAGGTTCACTTCTAGGCATTGTTTTTGTTCACCTTGTGGACTACTGTTCAGGTTTCTGTGGGTTCCTGTGGATTCTCCTTTATCACAAAATTACAGGAAATGCAGCTCAAATAATCCTTGTGAAGCAGAAAATTCCTCTGAGGGACCACGAGCATCGTTATTGAATCATCTCCTCTAGTAAGCATACATGCTCTAATGTGTCTCATATTTTTTCTTTTATTAAAAAAAAAATCCTTTCTTGTTCTACTTTGCCCTGCCATTACCACACCATCTATTTGCTCCTTTTTTAACAAATCCCTAAAAATGCCATCTGAATTCACCAGTCTCCCATTCTTCAATTCCCGCTTTCTTTTCAACACATTTCAAGCTGGCTTTCCCCCACAATGTTCCACTGGAACTACCCATGCCAAGGTCACCCAGGGACTTCTGTATTTCCAAATCCAACGGTCATCTCTCAGTTGGTGTCTTTTCTGTCCTTCCAGCAACATTTCACAGTTAATCACTCCCTTTTCCTCATTGCCCTGTTTTCCACCTGACTTACACAATGCTACAGTTTCCTACTTCTACTCCTGGCCTCACTGGGAGTTTTTCTGGCTCATTTCTCCACGCTCCTCCTTGCTGACCAATGCTGACAGTTCTCAGGCCCAGTCTTTGGCCTTCTAGTCTCCTTCTGTACTCATTCCTTTGTTGAACTCCTCTATTCTCATGTTTCTATATATCTGTTTTTGAACATTCTGAAGTATGCATCTCTGGCGCCCAGACTTTTTTCTGAACACTCCATTTTCAGATTCAACTACCCATTTGGTGTTGGATTTGCTATAGATAATGTCAGTTCTCCTTGGTTCCTCTTCAGATCCTATCTTCCAGCTTCTGTCTGAGTTGCTTCTGCTCTCCGTCTCACACTTGAACTTTCTTAGGAGAACTGTCCTCAAACTACAGGAGCCTCTTTCCCTTCAAACACAGAGTTCTGGAAATGCCTGAAAGTTTATACACTTATGGACCCTACCTTTAAAGTGATCCAGAATCTAAATATTTCTTGCTACTTCCACTTCTGATATTCAGATTCCGGCAAATGTCATGTCTCAGCTGTAAACTACAACAGCTTATTAACTGGTTGACCAGCTTTGTACCTCCCGCATTCCACTCTTATGCTCAAAACAGCAGCCAGAGAGAGGTTATTAAAACATACATCTGATTAAGTCATCAGTTTTTAAAGCTCTGCCGAGGCTGCTTATGTCATTCAGCAAAGAGTAAAATTCTTTTCAATGGCCACTAGACTTGTGTGTTCTGCCACCTCCCATGCTACCTCCTTGACTTCATCTATTACTTTTCTACTCTTTTATTCTGCTCCAACCACCATGGCACACTTGCTGTTCCTTGGATAAGCCAGGCACACACCCATCTCAGTGTCTTACCCCAATTTTTCCCTCTACTCAGACTAGGCTTACTCCACATGTCCCTGGGGCTAATGCCCTTGCACGCTTTCCAAGTCTCAGTGACATGTACCCTGACCCTTATGTTTCATAGTGTGTCATCTCTCCCTGTGCTGGTACCTTCAGCACTGCCAATCTTCTATGCTTTCTCCCGTGGAACTTACCAAAGAATCCTTTTTCTAACATACTATACAATGTCAATGTTTATTTAGTTGACTCACTACCTTCTCAGGTCCCTTGGTAGAATCAGAAGATATAAGAAGGCAGGGGTCACGTAAGTAATGGTTTATATATTTTTCAAATTAAGTTAAATTATGCCCCTACTTTCTTTCTGTATCTTTGATTTCATTCAGAACAAATGTCTCTTGAGAGTTCAAATGTCTTGCCACCCAGTTGCAGTGATCTTCTTGGTTGGTCTATTTCTCATGTATGTGGTGAGAAACAGTGACTAGTGGGAGATGCTGGATAGATTTGACTTGATAAACCTTTCATTATTTTGTAGATTTATAGATAAGATTGATTATATAACTTTTAAGCAATGATAGATGAGGTTCACGACCTGCTATGATCATGGCAGAAGTTTCAATGGATGTTGGCTCCAATAATCAACACCACTTGCAGTATTCCCTTTCCCGAAGGTGGCCAGTCTTGATGATTATGAGTGAGCCACCGCTCAGATGACCCAGCATTGCAATCAGAGACAGGAAATTGTCTGTAAATATTTATTCAACTAATTTTCCCAATAATTTTCAACAAATCGCATTCAAAAATAAGCATCCAACAAATATTACCTTACATATATATAAAGCGTGAATTAGGTTTTAAATTAATTCTGCTGAGCAACTAAAAGTCATTGTTCACCTTCCATCTTCCCACCCTTATTCAGCAGGGGAATCTCTGCTCATCTTTCAAGTCTTCGCTCTGTATTTGCTCCTCTATGAAGTTTCCCCAGATATGTTTATGTGATTTTTTTTGTGTGTGTGGTGCTGGTGATTGAACCTAGGGCCTTGTGCATGTGAGGCAAGCACTCCATTAACTGAGCTATATCCCCAGCCCTCTTTATGTGATTCTTGGCTCTTGTCATAATTCAAAATTTCTTCTTTTTAATACCATAATATGTTATAATTTCTCTCTCTTCGCCCTAAATTTAACTGTACTATTACCCTTTATTTTCCTGTGTCTTTCTCTTCCTGATGTAATTCTTTCTTCCTCCCAATAAGATCATGAACTTCTTTAGACAGGGCCTCAGACTTGTTCATAATTGTAACTTTAGTATCTTGCAAAGAGCAGGTGTAATGTTTATTGTATGACTGAATAAATAATTGTGACACACTGAATTCATATTTCTAGGAAATAATACTGAATTCCAAAATAGATTAACTTCTAGTAATATGTTGAAGAACTATTATTCTTCAAGAACTCTGAGTGTTTGGCATCTGGATGTTATTCAGGTTTCTTCAGTAAACTGGCCTTTGTTATTTCATGTATAAATAAAACTCTCCAAAGGAGGTTTTTCTAGAAATTTCCCCTAGTTTGCTTTCTTCATTTACCACAAGGCCAGCTCGGAGCTGCCTTTTAGGTGAGATGGCAATCTAGAATTCCTCAGTGTTTCCTGCATGGTGAATTATAACGGAGCAGCTGAAGGCAAAGAAAGAAGGCATAACTTAAGTGAGCTTCTGAAATCTTCCCTTTTGGATTAAAGCAGATGAAAACAGGATGGCAAAAATCTAGCTTGAAAGTGCAGTAAACTCATAAGAAATGGTGATGAACCCCTAAGCATTCTATTTTTTCATAATTATGGTATAGGGTGTATGACCACCATGCATGGAGTTGGGATTTTAGGATATTTGGGTATTTTAGGGGGTATGGGCATCGAGTTTGCAAATTCAAAAATTAAAATGCTGGGGTTCTGGTTTCTATTTTTCCACTTGTGGCTACCACAAAAAAATCATTTTATCTCTCTGTGCTTGAGATATCTCATCTGTAAAGTGTGAGCAAGGTGGTACCTACCTCATCTGGCTGTCAGAAAGTGACATAAGACTTATAAAGTACTCCTTAGCTATTATAATTATTAAATTAAGACAAGTTTTTTTTTTTTTTTTTTTTTTAATTACAATCTAGTCCCAAACACCGTGGCTCTGAAGTCAGAGAATTCAATTTGGTAACTAAACAGTGATGCATATTTTATATCCAGTCTTAGCTCAGTCATTTTAGGTTCATTTTTGTTTTCTAAAAATACCTCCACAGAGGGAAATTCAGTTCTTTCCTTTTTGTGGACTTAGAGAATCAGACAGTCCAGTTATCAGCAATGTTGTTCTCCATCTTCCATTTAACTTCCTTGAGTAGCTTATGCACTTCCCTTTGGTGTTTTGATGTCTATGTAAAGTTTGGGAACCAGAGAGGCAAACAATGGGCCTCACAGAGGAGCTGAGAGACTGAGAGATGAAGGCAAGGCAGAGAGGAGAGGGACATTTTATCTAAGCATACTATTGACATTAGTTACATCTTTGGTCCCCTTGTAGAATATTTTTCTTCTCTTTTTCCACTCTTTGACAAATCTAACTTTGCATTGCCAAGTTTTTATATTCATGTCCTATTTCATTCCACTTTATCTGTTCTGTTTCATAATTGATAGCCAAGCCAAGTTCTTCCCGAACTTTCACATTGAAGACAGTTGTTTTTACATATATTCTGTGTAACTATTGTTGCCATTTGAGGGATTTTTCCTGGTTCGCTAAATTAGGAAGAAAGAAAAGCAAATTTTAAAAGAAGGGAAGGATGGAGGAAAGAAAAGAGAGAGAGAGAAAGAGAGAGAGAGAGAGAGAGAGAACAAGAGAATTATCTGTGATGAGAATCTGAAACAGGTATCAAGGAAGACTGATGACCTGACTGAGTGGTGAGTCAAGATGAGTGAAAGTCTTCTGGTAGCTGTGTTTCTTCGCAGAGGACAGTTAACTCCTGCAAGTTAGCAAGAGGACAGTAAGTTTATACTTTCTAGGAAGTACTCAAGAATTAAAGATCTCTTATGATCCATAAGCCAGAATTCCGTAAGTCCACAAGTGTTTTTTTATTTAATGTAGACTAAACTCTGCATGGATTCTAACACCATGATATGCATTTATTTCATGATATGCATTTGAAAAATAAAAAAGATCTTTAAGGTGACTACTACTCTGAGATAACTAAAAGCATATTGGCCAGGTATAATTAAAGAATGAGATGCTATAATAAAGAATGCTATGTTACATAGCACTCAGAGTGAATGCTTTCAAAAGTCAAAACAAGAAGAGGAAAGTTAATGTGTAATTCATCATCCTCCAGGAAATGTCTTGGATTTTGAGAAATTGTTTTCCTCCATTCTCAAATAGCTGTTTATTGAACACCTGGTATGCCCAAAACACTGTTCCATGCTTCATTCAGACTACAGTGTCCTGTCTTACCATCGTCATGGTGATTTGTTCAAGAGAGATCAAGGTTTCAATTCCAGCCCATCCATTTACAAACTGTGTGTTCCTGCAGGCATTACTTAAGCTTTCTGGAAGGAGGTGGCCACATTTGTAAATTTGCCTTATAAGTTTATTGAGATATTAATGAAATTCCTTGAGACATATTATTGAGAAAAGGATTATGAAGTGCTGAGCACCATATTTGACATCTGGTCTTTAATAAATGCTGGGGATGATGATGAAGAGGAGGAGGCCATGGTGATGAGATCATCATCCTAAGACGCAAAACCGCAGCAGTTAGAGAGTGAAACTTTGATCCGGACCACTTGGTTCAATATCTGCTATTTTCTGGCTCTATGACCTTGAGGAAGTTACTTCACGTTTTTTGCACCTCACTTCACATATCTGAGAAATGAAAATATTTATACCTCATACCTCCTAAAATTTTTATGATTGTAATTTTAAACTTGATAAAGTTTCAGAATAGTACTTATACTGATAGTATAGCATTTAGAATTGTATTTATGGTAGCCATTTTAAAATATTTATTGAATAGAAACAAAATAGCAATTATTTCACTGATTTCTAAGTCCCATGATGATAGTGTAGTACTACCATATATTTTTATGTTCCTGCATTTAGATAAATTCTTGTCATTTGCAAGGCACTCAATAAGTAATTGTGGAATGATAATAATAATAAGCTTGCATCTCATTTTTACACTAATATAAGTGTTTTGACAAAGGCAAGCATAAATGTTGCAAGTATGGCTAAATGATGCTTTCCTAAATTGTCTACACTTACAGGCATTGATTTTGAGTGTTTTGTATAACAAATCAATTTAAAAATCACATGACTTCCATTACACTGAAAGCACTTTGCTACTTTGTTGACATTTAGTAAACAGTGGCACAAACATTTACCCTGTACATGCCCAGAAATTAGTTCAAATGGTTAGCAAAATGAATAAATAACTTGAAAGTCAAAATAATATCAGGTTCATATATTTAGTCACTACTGATTAATTCAAATTTTATATCTAATCATCTTACAACTAATGATCATTGATCCTATGAAGCAGCTTCAAGACTGGGGCTTTGAATCAAGGCCACTCATGACCAGAGCAGAATGTGGACTTTAGAGAGGGTAATGCCTATATGGTGTGTTTTATTTGTGATAATTTTTTTTCATTTTTACAATTATCCAGAAATCACCACTTTTATAAATTACTTCTGATTATGTACAGAGTTGAGGAAGTGAAGGAGGGGCATATAAATTTACATGCTATCTTCCTCCAGTATAGAACTGTGCATCCTCAAGATTGAGGACATGATAGGAACCATGACCATATAGCTCTTACAAACTCTAACAATCAAACAAATCCTTCTTAGTGAGGGGAGAAAATATAAAACACTAACTGCTACTTGAAAGAGAAAGCCCAGACCAAGAGATGAACAGGACATAAAGTGAAGACCTGTGTGTGCTCTGTCCATTCAGTTACTTGGTTTTATTTTTGGAATTTGAGAACTCAGGGTATTGGTCTCAAAAAAGGGGGCTCTGGTCTCTATCCTACATTATGTCTTAGTTAAAATGGAATATTCCATATTAAGATTCTCCTTTAGGAAGCAGGTAAGCATTTTCAGTTTCCTAAGGATAGCTCAGTCTGTTTTGCTTACTAATATATACACAATGCGTACAGCAGTTTTGGAGGCCTGGTAGGGATTTCGTAACAATTTGTTGAATCTCTCAAGTCTCATGACGATTTCCTGGACTGGAGATATTCAACAAATAAGTAAATCGCTTGATCAATTCTTTATGTTTTTGCCTTAAGATCCTCTCTCTACCTTTTTTTAAAATATAAAATATGAACAATTCTAGTCAGAAGAAGTGTCATTATGACACTTTACTACTAAATAATTCAATGTGCATTTACAAAAATAAGAATACTATCTTGTCTAACTACTGTACAATTTTTAACATCCGAAAATTTAATGAATACAATGTGTTATCTAATTCAGTCTGAACTTTAATTCAGTTGTCCCAATACCGATCTTTATAGGATCCGGTTTAGGAGCCCACATATTTACCTTCATGAGATGCTGGTCTCACTTAATCTAGAAAGTTCTTCAGTCCTTTGTTTTTCCTGATGTTAATGTTTTTGAAGAATGAAGGTCAATTTTTTTATACCTTTATTTTGTTTATACGTGGTGCTGAAGATTGAACCCAGTGCCTCACACATGCTAGGCAAGCTCTCTCAAGCCATGGCCCCAGCCCCTCAATTTCTTTTTATATAATGTTTCTTGATTTGGTTTGAACCAATGTTTCTTCATGATATAATTCAAGCTACATATTTTGGGGAGGGCCAGGGTACCCCAGGTGTGGTATGGGCTCCTTCCTAGTGTTTTCTGTTAGGAGGCACCTGATGTAGGTATTCTTTTCCTGATGGATTTATTTTAGTCTCTTGACTAAGGAGATACGCACCTGGTCACTCAGTTACATGGTCAGTATCTGTCCCTGTGAGGTTAAGGTGTCATTTGGGAAGACAGACGCTGACACTACATGAATATCCTTTCTGTCTTCAAATTTTAACTTACTAGTTTTAGCATCTATTCAGGCTTTTCTAACTCCATGATATTTTTAAAGTACTGATTGATTTTAAGTACAATTTTAAGGAGATATTTTCATGTGGGAAGTAGAGCTGTGTATAAAGGAAAAAAAGCAGAAGTCAAATTAAAGATTAGTGGGTATGCAGATTAAAGCCATAGAGATTAGGAAAGGGAACATCATTTTTGCTCTGGGACACTTTTTCCTTCTTTAGCATCAAAATCCTTTCTCCATAGCTACAGCACTGAACTATGAACCAGCTGGGTTTGGTTACCCCTTGATTCACTGTGCAAGCATCAGTAAATTACTAAATCACTCTGGGACTAAATTTCTCTTTTTTGAAAACCAGTACAATAGTATCAGTAAATTCCTTTACTTCTCAAGATGTCATAAGTGAAAAAAAAGATATCATTATTATGATAGCTATATGAGCTTCTTGATGAGAAGTAATTTATACAAGCCAAATCAAATTGTTGGTCTATGTTACTTCTACAAATAGTCTCTCTGTTTCTGAGGGCACCATGTCCCCCAAATCTCGTACACCAGTGCCAATTTCCATGACCTGATTTTTGGAACATGTGACAGCTCTCACCAAAGGAGCCTGACACAACTAAAGAGTCCTTTTGCCTCAAGTCTTCCTTACTCCCACTTTCTCTTTTAGAACATCTCTGATTGATGCTCAGGGCATCTATTTCACAATCTTAATTTTAATTTGCCTCACCCTTAGGTGGGACTCTCTTCTCCTGATTTTGCACAAGCCCAAATCTTCCTATTTGCAACTAGATTGGAAAGGGTATTGAGACTGAGACAGTAACATTGGCAAAGTGACTCCCCACAGAGACGAACTTAGCTCATCCTCTGAGTTCTATATAAAGAAGGCTCACCACATGGGGAGGAAGCAGGAACTCCATCTGCCCTTTGGGATTTTCTAAGCTGATTTCACCAGGGAGAAGATACAGAGAGCGCAGGTATAGAACACTGTGGAACTGTTCTGCAATAAATTTTGAATTTAACTGAAGAAATAGCCACACTGCAAAACACCTTGAAGACAGTTCGTTAGCTGCACAGATTTAACCAGTGAAATTGCCTTGTTTCTGATCATCATTTGTCAAATATATGCCAGGGGAATGATACATTGTTATTCTTTCATCTAGATATAGCCTCTCATCCCTTACTCAAGCTTGATTAATCCTTTTAACACCTCTGAGTCCATTGGCAGAACAATTCTTATAATCCATTCTTGTCTCAGCAGGAAGCCTAGAAGTTTCCTGGCCAGACCAGAAATGATCATATATACTCCAGCGGCTCTTCTGTGTGATGTAACTGAATGACCTGGTTTCATTTCTGTTGGCTTGTGCTTACCTGAGTCCCCTGACTTCCTCCCAAGTCCAGGACTAATTGTTTCTGCCATTAACAATAGACACACTGGATCTCAGTGAACTTTGTCTTCACCTTCCCTTGGCCATCTGAGTTCTATTAATCATGTTTATTTGTTGTGCCCAAAAGTCCCAGTGCAGGAGAAGTAGGAAAACATTCTATGTTGAAAGGAACCAAAATAGAAGCAATAAAAAATACACTGATTCTTAAGCGGGTGACTGACATTAACCCCTTGCACCAGAGAATTCTTAGGCAATCTCTGAGATACTCAGTCACTTCTACAAAAAACAAGTATGTTGTGACTCTGTGACACTTATGCTGAGCATTTTATCAGTATTATATACAGAATAAACCAACTCTACATATTTTCTATTTTGGCATAGCTAATACCAATGATCTACAGGAAGAATTAACAACTTAAATAAGCAATCCCTTCAGCTGTTAATTATATCCTGGGGGAAACCTGAACTGAAGCAGTAAGAGCACATCTTAGTCTAAGAAGAGATTTTTCATATTAAAAAACTTATCCATAGAGATTGGTTAATTCAAACAAAAATGAAACAGACCATCTGAACTTACAGTTGTTTTATTTATTTTTTTCCTCTCTAGGTTTAGCTTTTAAAACTTTAAATACTGAAGTATAAGAAAGAAAGAAAAAACCTTGGGACAAAAGATGTAGTTAGTTTTGTACTGTCACTCTCAGTAGATACCACTGCAATTAACTCCTGATGTCCCACTGAGTGATAAGGATGTGTCATCTAACCTTCTTTTTCCTGAACTCAGAAGAATTAGAAGAATGAGAAAATGCCTTGTGTTTTCCTAAATATGAAATTCCCATTTTTTTTAAAATTTAGGAATATCTAAAATTTCTCTGTAGTATACCAAATTTGACTGTGTGCATAGAGATTGTCCATGCTGAATACATGTGATATACATGCTAGGCTGTGTTTCTATCATAATACTAAAATTGACAAAATAGGGCTTAAGGTATTGGCCCAATGTCTTCAGCCAGAGAAGGACACTGTGTCTTTTTGCAAGACCTTTAACATATGTAGTATGCTTTCTTGAACTTCAAAGATAGCTGAAATTGTCTGACATTATAAAATAGTTGTCTTTAATGGGAAGAATTCTCAATAGCTCTTGTTTGCTAGGTGAAGTTTCCAAGCATTCCTTACGACCAATGTAGTTTTAAAAAACTTTGTATAAGTAAAGGTTGATGACATTTTTCATGACAATAAATGCATTTTAACTGCCAGGGGAAAAGCTAAAATACAGCAATATAAAGGTGCAAAAAATTTCAGGAAGTCAAGCATTCCTGTGAGTTGAAGATACATTGATCAATTTGAGTGACATTTTATTTTAAAATGTATATAACAAAGGCCACTCTTTGGGAAGAGGAGGATTTTGGACTTCTTTTGCAGTCTCTTTTGTGCTTCTTCTATCCATCAGATAATCCCCCACACACCACACCCCCCCCACACACAGACACACACACACAGACACACACACACACACACACACACACACACACACATCTCGATAAGAATTCAAGGAGAGGTTGTGAGACACTGTGTGACACTTTCCACATTTTGAACAATTTCTGAACCAAACACAATGCAATTAAATGCTTGAAGTCTCAGAGAGGCCCAAAGAAGTGTATTCTTGTTATTCCCACACAGTTTGATGGGTGAGGCTAGAGATTACCTTAAAGATTACTTCCAAGCAAATGATAGAAGAGATGAAGAAGAAAAACAAAATCAAACAATAGTATTAGGTCTTTTGTATCCTAAATCTTCTGCATACTAGTAATTTTGCATGGCTTGTCGGTCCTTAGAAAAGAAGAAAAGGGAAGCTGTTGGATCTATCTCTGCATCTATACATATGCATGCATAAAGGTGATTTGCCTACCCTAGCTTCACTTCATTCTAATTGGGGAATCTAGTTGCACAATCTCTCCACATTTAATTTGCTTTGAAAAATATATACTATGTGCATTCTCCAGAACGCAATTGCTTCTCCCCAAAACGTGTTCTACTTCTTTTAAAGCCTCTGGTAAAATTTTTATCTAAGCCATCAGATTTAGCAATTTGTAACTGATCTAATCTCTCTACAAAATCCTTGCTTACTGAAATTGCATCCAACAGCTCCTCACTATAAACCTTTCAGTTCACATAAAACTGAATGACAACCTATGTCTTTCTTCTTTCTTTATTTCTATCTCTTGCTGTTTTTATTTTAAGCCCAAAGGAAAAACAAATAAACTTAGTGAGAAATCATGAATCATTTTAGCAATTACCAGTTATTATGTTATGAAATATATAATCATTTAGAGTTACCTTCATTAAACATAAAGAACCACCATATTAGCCAGCATCAGGTAGAGTTTAAGTAATGACAGTGTTCTTTATTGTATGTCCTACCATAGAATATTAAGTTTGTAAAGGTTTAAACTAGCTGCCATTGTCAAAAGGAGGCTATCCTTTTATTTTTTTCATTTTTCATTCAGTCATTCATTCATTTACCAAATAGCGAGTTATTTCCTGTGCACCAAATCTTGTAGCACATGCAGAGGTTATAGCGGTGAATAAAATAGGCACATAATAAATAATTGTTTAATTTGAGCTGAAATTGTCTCAATAATTTAGGAAGTATGAGGTAGAAGTATGAGGTAGAATAACACAAGTATCTGTTACTTGTTTTAAATAGGTAATTCTACTTGGGGAAAATACTTTTCTTGTCTTCTGTAATTACTACTGGTCTGTCTAACATTTTATCTGACACAGATTAGATGCTCAAATAATACATGCTTAATGACAAAAATCTCTGTTTCTATTAAGATGAATTCGTTGCTCTTTTAAATTTCTAAAATTTCACTTGTTATTGTTTACTTGAGTCATCTATTAAGCTTGTAACAAAGGTGTTTCTTCAATTATAAGCCCAAATTCTGGGAAGTACCTATCCTGTTGAAAATGTGTTTAGAACGTTCACTTTTTCTTGGGTCACTGGAATTCTATGAATTTTATTACTGTATCTGAATTTTCTATCAATCCTTATAAATGTCTAGGTAATGGGCAGAAACTATGGCAAGTGTGAAGTTGGGTTCTGAGAATACAGATTGCTAATGTTAATAGGATTAATTTCATTAAGCAGGGCCAGTTTTCTCAACATGTAAGTTGTCTGAAGTCTTTCCGTGCTTTGGAACAATTGGGTTTAAATGTTGAAAAATGAGAGATCATTTTGAGAAGACCAGCAGGTCCCTCATTGTTTGATGTCCCATTAGCAAGTAGTACAAAGAAGGGCAAGAGATTGGTTGACTGATTGAATCAATAACTTTTCCTGTGATAGTAAATGGGAACACTGGAAAAGTGTGAATTCAACCTCATGTTGAAATCTTCAGGCATACTTTTCAATTTCACAACTTTAGCAAATATCTTGCCAAAAAAGGAGTCGATTATGTTTGGAATTTGTATACCATGATTTCTTCCTTTTTTCCTCAGCTGCAAGAAAACTTGTATTTCTCTAGGAATCAGGAGATGGGCTTATTTCTGCTTTACAATTTGTTGTTTTTTTTTCATGAAGATGTAGCTCTTTATGTATGCAGTTTAGGGTCAGGTAGATACCTTCTAACAGACCAAATATTGGATGAGTGTAAAAATTTAGTTTCTGTCCCTCTCGCTCTGAAGTTCAATTTTTCTTATGTGAACACTGTACTCAGTACAACACTCACTCTTTAGGATTCTGCCCTGCTGATTTCATAATCTCACAGATCTCCAACACTTTTAAAGAAAAAATTTAGCAAAATATTTGGCATCTTCTCTGTTTCCAGTATGAAGGTTGTTGTGACTAAGCTAACCTGACAATCCCAGGAACAGAAGTGGAACCATTAGTAGTTTTGTTTCTTTAGGGATTTCTTCTCGATGGTTCCTCCTACCACAGACAGCAAGATAGTTACCATAGGATGCTCTAAGCAGAGAAATTTGACCTTAGAACTGCCTCAGGTCCAGATATTCTGATATCATCACTTACAAAATGGATAATAAACTTGAAATTTCCTAATTTGCTTTGTATATTTATCATTTATCAGCATATATAGAATGTTAAGATATTCTACTGTAAGATTGACTGTTTTGATTCTTTTGTTGCTAGTATTTTGCCTTTTCTGCAATGGATTAAAGAGCTTTTAAGTAATTAATCCTCACAACATCATCTAGATTTAGAGTATTCAGAGAAAAATTTTATTTAACTGGTTGCTTCTCCAGTTTTCATAATATTTTCAGTACTATTTTCCATTTTGAGTTAGTACTATCTTTGAATTATTTATGTTTCTTCAATGTTATCATGCCATTATAATGGCATCATTACTAGAAAAAAATACAAAATTCTTTTAATTCACTCCTTCCCTCTAGGACAAATGTCATTTGATCACATTCATTGATTCAACCTGTATTTGTTGGATGCCTAACATGTTGGCAGAATGCTAGACCTTGAGGAACAGACCAGATAGAGAAGAGTTGTTACACAGCTATACTACTTCAACTTTATCCATGAGAGGATGTCTTTTTATTATTTTAAAGAAGACTGTACAGTGGAACAACTAATGTGTTATCTTCAATACGATTTCCCTTTCATCTGACACTCCCTAATGATTTCCCAATATTGGTAAAATGGGACAGGTGACTCAATTGTCTTTGAATTCATTTTTAAATGATTTATGGAGATAGTCATCTAAATAGGAAAATATAGACAGCTTGTATCTCATTTCTTCATAGTAAGGTCCCTTAAGAATATCTCTACTTAAATGAAAGTCACCAGTGTTAATGATTTTTGGAACAGATTTAATCAAGGAATAGTTAAGTTGCCTTATATCTCACCTCCATAAAATTTAATATTTTTCCTTATTCTTTAGTCTGAAAATCTTAAACATAATGTGTCAAGTGTATCCTTTAAAGATGCAAATAGTGATATTATGATCCACAATATTTATAACATAAAATCAAGATCCATCTAATATTTTTTCTTCATATATTATAAATACAGCTGAAGAACAATAGGCTGAGTTGAATAAACTGCAGTATCATGGGGACTTGAAGAGTTGTCATCCTCCGCCAGGTATTACTCTGTAGTTCTGAAAATACACGTCTTTCTAAAAAGTAAGAACAATATGTAATTCACTGGTTATTTATATGACAGCACATCAGTCCAGCATGTTCTTTCATATCTGCTCTTGAAATTTCTTCATATCGAAATTTCAGGCTTGCATCATGCACTGTAAGTTTTCTAGAAACATTGTACTTATTTCTCCCAGAAAAAACTTTCCTCATTTTTCAAACAATGAATAAGCTATTTCAGAAATTATAGAAATGGAATAAGCAAAATTTCAGAAGCGATCATCATTCTTAAGATTTCCTATGCTAACCTAAATTCAGAACAAAGAAACATCCACTTTTATAAATGACTCCTATAGGAAATCCTTCTGCAAATTGTTCCTTGGATTTCATTTGATCACAGCATTTAGTTTGAAACTTAACAGATCTAGATCATTTTTTGTATTTGAAACACCTTACAAAAGCATTCACTAATTAATCAAATTAGATAACAATTCTCTTATGAATTGAACATTATATGGAATCATTTGCTATAGAATATCAAGATGGCATATCTCTATATGTCACTTTTAAGGTAATGATTATGGCTATGTGCAGTAAAGTATTTATTACCTTATCTAATTAATACACATTTTGGCATGTCAGGGTTTGTGGGTAATTATAGTTTTCTATTGCAGTAATAATTTGTATGATTTATGAAGCCTACGAAACAACACTGTGAGCCAAAAAGCTGTCTGGAGTAATTACAGCTAAGCAGCTTGATCAACAGGTCTGCCCAGCCAGGAGAACACAGCCCTGGGGAGAGGAGCCCTGACAAACAGGAGCAGTCTGAGGTGTTCACTTCTCAGCCTGCCTTTTCTCCTCTAGAAAGGAAAAAAAAAAAAATAGCCCACCCACTGCTCTCAGCTGTGTTAACAAAGAACCCATTGCTTAAGTACATGTGGTTATTTTCCAAAGGTTCATGTGCTGATGTGGAGAACTTTATTAAAAAAAAAAATTATCATAGAACATATACATTTTCAATTATTTCAAGGAAGATTGAATGTAGACATGAATAATTTGTTTTCAGAATACCAGTGCATTTGGTGGCTGTTGAAAACTCTTTAAGTCAACTATGCCCTCATCCTCCTCCAGTTAGCAACAGAACCATCTCTACAATTCACCCTGGCCTTCATTGGACTCTTGATCAGCCTTCCTTCAGGAACCAAGACAGCTAGCTTACTTGTCCCAGTAGGAATGGGGAATGCAGTTTTAGTCTCAAGAAACTTTGCTCATATTCAGAAATTGACTATCAGGAAAACTTGACCCCATTGGAAAAAAGCCCAATATCATTATTCATTTTCGTATAATAATTTTTAGGTCATTGATGGTTTGTTATAGAAGATAATGTGGGTTATTCTTTATTGGATGCTACTTTTCTTTTGCCAAGTCTATTTTGACCTTCCCATCAGTCATTTTCTTTTGCTTCATATTAATGTCCTCAAGGTATGCAATGTTTTAATTGGCATTCATCACATACAGTGAAGCAGAAGATCCTATCTTACATCAAGAAGCAGCTGGTGAGTTTCTGTGAACTGTTCTCAATATGTGGGCAGTTCTTAAATTAGTTTGATCTTTCTCAGGGAGACTGACACATTTATATCTTGTAGGAGTATATTGAATTTTTAGTTATTAATTCCAGGTAGAGGCAGACTCTTACTATTTTTTTAAATGTGAAGATTAAAAGATAACTTCAGATAAGACTGTTGAAAGCAGTGTCATAGAATAGCCCACTTAAAATTAATGCTAAATGGTAAAGTCAGTAATCCATAGTATAATAGTGACTTTTGCATAAATTTGAAAGTTGTACTTGGAGAAAATGGCAAGAGCTCTACAAATGGTCTGGAATGGAAATCAGAGATTTTTCCTAATTCAGTCAACTTAGCAGTTACCTGGTGGGACCTCAAGTTTATCAGTGTAAATGAAGAAAAAAAGACAAGGTAGACCAAAGATACAAATTGGGGTTGGAGGAACCCATAAACCCATGCGGCCCACACCCATGGTTCTAAACTGACGTCGACTTGGCAAGATTTCTCTCACAGTGGGTTAAGTGTCATCTGAAAGGGAAAATCCCTTCCTTTGACTTTCAAAATATTTGTTAGAGAAAAAAAAAGGTAGAATACATGAAAAGAAAAATGATAGCCAAGACATTTTCTTCATTCCAAACAATAGGCCAATTTTGGTAGAAATGTATGATTTTGTGAAGGAGTAATACAATGAAGAACACACTGAGTATTTAAATCTTGAGCTATACTTAGGCCCAGTCTATTTTACCAGGCACAGAAGAGTGTGCAGGTCAAGTGATGATTCTAGAAAAAGAAAAACATCTGTACTCTTAAGCATTTTCAAGTAGAACTCCATAGGCAGATGTTCAAGCTATTCAGGCAGTCTAGTACAAAGCTTGGGATACAGACACCGTTCCAAATTTTTAGTTCCTTTTTCTTCTTCCCTATCTTCGGACATCCCTGTTGGCTTCCTTCTCTAACCCACAAATGAATATGCACACATGCTTCCTGTAAAAGACAACGGTTCCTAGTAGATTGAACCTTCTCCAGGAAAACAAACAAGAAATGTAAAATGAACTTCAGAAGCCAAAGGTCAAGGGCAGAAAGAAACCGAAAGCTATGTCAGGACCTAGTGGGAAATAAGTATAGGGTGAAACATCATTAATCTGTATGATCATAACTTTATCATGAAGTTCACTGCTTATCATGCATAGGGCAAATAGTGTGGTAAGATCAAGGTGGGAATTACTTATTTGTAGTGTGTGTGTGTGTGTGTGTGTGTGTGAGAGAGAGAGAGAGAATATTTACATGCACATATATACACATATAAGCTAAGATGCTGTGAAATATATTTTATTTGTATGATCCCTTTTGTGTGAAGTTCTTAACTAAGATTATACATTAAAAATATTTTTATGTCTTCAAAGATTTTTGCTGTCTAAACATAATTCATCTCTTCAATTTTTTGTTAGCCATCATCTTATTGGTTAGTTTCTATTTCTTCTTTTCTTTTTGGTTCCGGGGATGAAATTCAGGGGTACTCAACCACTGAGCCACGTCCCCAGCCCTATTTTGTATTTTATGTAGAGACAGGGTCTCACTGAGTTGCTTAGCTCCTCACCGTTGCTGAGGCTGGGTTTGAACTCACAATTCTCCTGTCTCAGCCTCCCAAAGTGCTGGGATTACAGGCATGCACCACCGCACCCGGCTCTATTTCTTTAATATTTGCCATTTGTCAGTTATTGATGTTGTCATTCAAGGATTTTATTTTATATTTCAATTACGATATGTTATTTTGCATGCAAGAATGGATTTATTAACAGAAAATGTAAAAAAAAGGCTACTATTAAAAATACTGAATATATTGTTATTACTTTCCAGAATCATTTACATGTGGACAAGTCTCATTCACCTTGTGCAGTTCCCTGCCCTCCACTATTAGTTTCTTGTTTAATTGCATTATCTGGTAATGTCTATAAGCATTTGCTCTTGCTGCAGGGAATAACAAAACTGAGCCTGAGTTCATATCCAGTGTCTATGTCAACAAGGTTCTGTGTTCTTCATTAAACAGTGACCAACAGAGAGGTGCTTCTGGGAATTATACTGCCCAGTCTTTCCAGGAACTGCTTTCTTTCAACTCGAGAGTTGAAGGCTCTAGTTCACTTTGTTGACTTTCTTTCACAGAAAATATGAATACATAAAAACATT